>JACYXH010000479.1:8296010-8298510 GCA_026745465.1 Lota lota | reverse complement strand
TTGAGATTGACTTCATGTACACCTGCAATGAAGGAAGCGAGCTAATTTAGACAAAATGAATAATATAAATAGAATGGCAGATATCTGGGTGCTGGAGGGTGGCTGAATAGTGTTTCCTCATGGCTCTGTTGAAATGGACTTTCCTTTTTCCTACATTATAAATAAGTCATTCTATATGTCAGCACTCCCAACATATGGAGCATCAGTAAGGAACTTCAGACAGTTCCTTATTCACAGAATGGGGGAGAGAGTAAGACAGATAGAGCAAAAGAGAGGGAGAGAGAGGGGAGAGAGAGAGAGAGATGGAAACCGGATGAGATGGTGGAAAGGAGTATCATTTGTGTGTGTGTGTGTGTGTGTGTGTGTGTGTGTATGTGTGTGTGTGTGTGTGTGTGTGTGTGTGTGTGTGTGTGTGTGTGTGTGTGTGTGTGCATGTCATTGTGTGTGCGGGTTGGGTTTGGGGGGAATGGTGTCTGTATTTGTGTGTGTGTCTGGGGGGGGGGGGGGTTGTAATAAGTGAGCACATGTGTCGTTGTTGCTTGCTGTATGATCACACACCCACTGGAGCATGAGAGTACCCGCTGGCTGATAGGCACACACACGTCGCTCAGTGGAAAACACAAACCCCAACTGCTCAGTCACACACACACATACACACACACACACACACACACACACACACACACACACACACACATATATCCCAGCGTGTAACCATTTTAATGACTATGTTGATGATGTTAAGCTTCCTTTAAACAAATGTCTAGTCAGTGACTCTGGGAACATGCCATTTTACGTTGCACTCTCCGACAAGCAGAGAGAGAGACATTGAGAGAGAGCGATATATATATATATATAGAGAGAGAGAGAGCGAGAGATAGAAAGCAAGAGAGGGAGAAAGAGAGAGAGACAGATAGAAAGACAGACAGACAGTGAGAGAGAGAGAAAGAGAGAAAGAGAGAGAGTCTCAGAGAGCATTAATTGGAATGACATCTGTATCCCACAGCCCTGTTATTCTGCCCATGATATCAGTGCTGTTTACTGTGTGCTGTGAAGACCGTCAGATAACAGCTCTCCTATCTGCTCCAGGTCTTTTTTAAGCCCACCGGCAGCTACCATCATTGTGCCTAATGTTTGGACAGCACAGATACCAGCAAGGTCTGGTTTAAACCAAAAAGACTACTCTAATTAGGAATGCTTCATCTGAAATGTCTTAATAACTTCCCAATTTGTCAGCTAATGGCTTTTATATTTATATTTATTTAAATATCTATAATAAATATGTTTAAATATCAATAAAAGTGAGTGGTGAGAGATATTATTCTTCTGCTTTCAGAATTTCCACCAAAAGTAATGTGATGTTTTTTCTATAACAAGCAATGTTTAACACAGTTTTTTGGGGTTGAGAGAAACCTTTTCTTCCCGGGTAAAGTTGTTGCAGACAAGAAGTGTATTATTATAATTGTTTTGATTATGGTACATTAGAATGATTCTCAACTGGTGTGTCGCATCCCATGAATGGGTCATTTTGATGCAAAATTCAAAGAATGGGATTCAAAGAATCCCATGAATTAACAAATGTGTCAATGTTAATTGTTTCAATGGCTTACTCTTTCATTGAGTTTACCACCAATTCTTGGAGCTTTTTGTTTGCTCAAGGTTTCTAACAGTACATGAAGGGATTGTTGAATACTGCAATATTGGTAAATAACCTGCATTTTTGTTGGGTGGTGACTTAATGACCAAGGACCCATGTGGGTCCTGAGGCTAGACCAGTTGAGAAACGCTGCATTAGAACATAACTTCACAGTGACTTACTAAGGGGGTCGTCCTTGCTCTTGGTGCCATTGACCTGTCCATTCCTATCAATCCTCAGGAAAAACTTCTGGAAGGAGAACAGCTTCCTCCTCCGTATGTCCCCCTGCAGGTGGGTGTAGCTGCGCACGTGCCGCCCCTGCGGCCCCCTGGTCCGGCCCACGGCGCTCGGCCCGGCGCCCGGCCCGGACGCATCGGCGCCGGTCTCAGAAATGTTCAGCTGTAGCCTGTGAGCACGCGGGACGGCCAGCGCCGGCCGTTGATCCCTGCGGATCTGGCGGCATGTGACGCCTGGCAGGGAGAGGGACAGAACCACCAGGGCGAGCAGGAGAGGCACTGCGGACAGGCTGGACAGGAACCCAGATGATGATGATGAAGAGGAGGTTGATGATGATGATGATGATGATGATGATGACGATGGCGACCTTACCCTGAAGCTGGTCCCTGAGCCAGCGTGAGCCCCTAACCGGGCCCCGGAGCAGGACGAGGCAGCAGCAGCCTTACTCCCTCCAGCAGCCCATCTGACCATGGTAGTGTGCTGTGTGGAGGACTGGAGGCAGCCTCACAGCCTGGGACATGCTGCTAGGTGCGCAGAGTTCTGGGAGGGCTGGGAGGGAGAGCCCTCCAGGAGCCGGACTGGGGAAAGGTGTCCCCCACTCGCAGCGCCACCGCTGGAACACCTGCA
>JACYXH010000479.1:8196010-8293510 GCA_026745465.1 Lota lota | reverse complement strand
AGGCCAGAGCAGAGGTCTGGTCGTAAGTTAGCTGCCCGGCTTTATCTGGATTACAAACAAAGGAATCTTATCAGCACTTCCTTAGTGTTGTCCATCCTCCCCCAAGGGTGATAATCAGTCAGTGTGGAGGAAACACAGCTTGGGAAAAAGGAGCACAGGCGTCCAATCAAAATGATTTCTGATTTGATGATTGGATTTTATGGATTTAGATATGTATCGAGAAACAAGAGAGTACTTTGTGTGTAGTAATGTGGCATCATGTGTGTTCATAATTAATGCATATTGCAAATTTGAATGATTGGGTTTAAGTCCTTTTGTACTATATTAGTCTGATGATACTTTTCTGAGCCAAGGCAGCAAGGACAACTGCTCTCCACCAACAGTTAGGACTCATCAATAGGCAACACCCAGTTTGAAACATCAATGTCTTTCAAAATTAACTTTCAAATGATCGGTATTGGATTCATCATCTCCAGTTCACTCTTTCTGTTCTTTTATTCAGCACAATAGAGAGACATATTGGTATTTTTAGGCTTCTTATTGTTCTTTCCACTCAGAAGGTAATTGCCTCAGTTGAGGCTTTCGAGGCACGAGGTCTTGAATTGATGCCGAGAGACTGTGAAGATTTGTCAGATTTCCCTTCGAGGGCAGGCAGAAAGCGTGCCTGTATTTTCTGCATCTGAAGGCAATATAAGTGAGATTTAGAGGGTCTGGAGAAGATATCATCTGTCCTCAATTCGCAAGAGCCTCAGATTTTACTGCATCTTTACAGATCGGTCGTTTCTAAATTGCATTTTTAGGGTCAAAACAAAACTTTGTACAATTGAGAAATGGCTTCCTGATCCCTGGCCATAGGCTATGGCTTTGGTGAAACTGGTATGATGCTTCTGAAAACAAACCCAAAAAAAGCATTTACAATAAAGGCAATAAAAAGTAAAACCACAGAAATTTAAATGCATTACTGTGTTGCATCTACTTGCCAAAGGAGGACTAATCGATGAAGAACACATGGAATCATTGTTTTATTGTGTTTCTGGTGAAGCACAGTTCACTTTACCAAGCACACTAACATTTTATATATATTCTATTTTAGTATTATTATATTATATATTTGATATTATTATCAAAGCGTATTTTTGTACGCTTGTGCTGCTATCATGTCTCTTTTGAGGTGTACAACCTCGATGAGATTTAAAGGTTAAATACAATGTTTCTATATGCAATCATCTTATAATATAGTGAATGTATGTTATATACTAGTGTACAGGAAATACAGTCAAATATAAATACTTAATACAGAGGCTTGCTTAAACAGTAGACCCACTAGTGTTAAAGTCAAATCTACTGTTCACATGTGTCAAACATACAACTAGGTTGCTGCCTTGGATTTAAAGTTGTCATACGTAACATTCCTACTAGCTCGTGGCTTAAAATAACCTGGACATATCTGTAGTCAATGTCGAGAGATAGTGATTTCAACACTGTTATCGATTAAATCAAATCCTATAACATATCTAATATTTCCTAATAATAATATATTCATCAAATAAGCAGCACAATCTTACACATTGCGACTTTAACAACCTCATTAAAATATGTAGGCCTACATAAATGTTTTTTAAACCTGTGAAACATCACAGCTTCTGAAAAATGTGTAGCACATAGTGATGTAACTCCAAGCCATATTTAACAAAGATGTTGCACGCTGCTCCATACAATTCTACAGCTCTTACTGTGGCAGAACATTTGATGAGCATAAAACTAGCAGGTGGTGTTGAACTGTTGGCCATGCAACGCTCCTTGTGTCCATTCTCAATGTTCCCAAGTTCAACAAGGGAAAAAAACACAAAACCAACCAAACTAACTTACCCTCGGCCAATCACGTGTGCATGTGTGTGTGTGTGTGTGTGTGTGTGTGTGTGTGTGTGTGTGTGTGTGTGTGTGTGTGTGTGTGTGTGTGCACGTCTGCATGCATTTTATGTGTGTGGATCTGGGGGGCGGGGGCCTCTTGTTTTCATGCACTATCATTAGGCAGATGTTTTACTTTGAAAGGCAGGCCCCTCACTCCCTCACTCCCAGACCCTGAAGCTCATGTCTCCATGTGGTCTTTCCACGTTAGGAACCAAGTGAACACAATCTCACACCAACAACTCGACTGACCTATGCAAACCATGTGTGTGTCTTTGCTCTCTGTGTGTACTGGTGGGGCAGGAGCAGAGGCAGAGCTGGGCTTTACTAAAGCAATAGGTTTGGTACTGGGATGCCAGTCTAGATACCTGAGGAAATGCGTGCATCTGATGGAGCCTAGATGAGCGTCACCAGACTGGACCTCTCCCTCGGGTCGCTAAGCTGCAGAACCAGCCCGCCTGCAGATTGCATTCCATGGGCCTTATTTACCTGAATGCCTTCTTGGTTCCAGTACAAGCTGAGTCAGCCCGGGTGGTGGAACTGAGTGCAGGATTTCTCATTCACCTAGCGGCCATCTTGGTTCTTAATAATAGCATGGTGGGGGGAATTTACTGCGGAATTCCGCATTCAGTTTAACCGCTCAGCAAGCGTTTAGAACCAAGATGGCTTAGGTTCCTCCACCCAGCTAGTGTTTACCCACCCAGTTGGCGTTTAGAACCAAGATGGTCACTAGGTTCCACCACACAGCTAGTGTTTACCCACCCAGCTAACGTTTAGAACCAAGATGGCCGCTAGGCGAATGAGCCCCAATGCTGATCCTCCACCAGGCCTTCCCATGGCGTTTACATTAGACTTTGACTGCTAAGTGGGCCAGGTCAAACAACTGCTCTGTTGTAATAGCACAGCTTTCAGTACATCACACAAGAAAGGAGAGTGGAGGTGAGGGTGGGGGTGGGGTAGGGGGATGTGTTATCTCACGTTGCACATGGAGGCTTCGCAAACATGTGCTCTCCTGGTAACCGCGGGTCCTTTTTTTTCCTGCTGGTCAACAGGTGTAAATGTTTAATGTGTTCCTGGCCTGTTTGGCAGGAGGGGTGTTTAGTATCCTCCATGAGGTTGCTGTTTCCTGCTTTTTAGTGAGTATGGGGTGTTTGTTATGTTATACCCCCCCATCCTGTACGGGGCACTTACATCATCCCTCGGAGCCGAGACCCGGTTTCAGCTGGGCAAAGTAATTTACTTACAGGTTAGGCGCCGGTGCAAGAGAGAGAGATGCTGAAACTTGTAGGAGTCTTCCTGTTCAGGGCAACATGAGGTGACGGCACTGTGGATAAATTCAGTAAACACATTACACACTGACTGGTATATTAATCATACTGATGGTGGTTTAGTAAAGAACTCCAGCAGAAATGGTATGAACCACTCAGCAAAGAATATCATAGCAAGGGTGAATTCAAGACACATTTCTTTAAAGATATACATGAGACCAATAGGGTAAGTATGTAAAGAAAGAGCTGTTAAGTTCCCTGGTTTCTCCAGGAGGGCACACTGTGAATATTTCCAATTAATTATACAAAATAAAATAAGGTAAAATAGATCAAATAAAAATCATTTTACACAACACTAAATCAAGAGTTTCAATCAAGCAACGCACAATGACATAACATAGAGTGGAGACATGGGCAAGTGTCATGTTAGGTAATGCAATTCGCTTTGTCATGTAAACACACACAGGCAGGCAGGCACACACACACATAGATTAACACACACGCGTGTGCACACACACACATACACACACACATGTGCTGACTGCATCTGAGACATGCTGATCCCACATTGGCCCGGTGTTCTGTTACTCCTTACATTACTGCTGGCTAACTCTGTGCTCCCTGGCCTTGATTGACAGTTACAGAGAACTTGGACCTGCAGCTGCGGTCGTGTTCGTGTCGGCTTTTTCTGGCACCGGCAGGCTTGGGAAATGTGGGCCAGCTTGAACCCGATCTGTGAAAGAGATCGCGGTGCAGAGGGTTCTGCAGATCCAGTGGCAGCAGACCATCCGAGGTGAGAAGGACCTTGTGGACCCGCGAGGTCAGGAGGCATATCACTGGTATGGAGAAGTACGCAGGGGCCCAGATGGCTTTCCTATAACATCCCTACAGGCACAACATTGTTTACATAGCCCCCTTCAGACTTGAGGCCATTCATAGTGCTTGACAAAGATAGGAGTCACATAAAAACATTTCTTTAAGAGAAATGTAAAATAAAAGTATTTGACGATAAAATAATAAATAAAATGGCGCAGTAATAAATTGGAATTAAAAGCTGTTGCAAACTATACTACGATCTAGTACGGTGGAGTTCCATTCTTTCCACTCTCACCAATGAACACAACCGGTTTGATGTTTTAGTCGCTTGTTTAAACTGTAGTTTAACAAACGTCAACAGCTTAAAAAGGGGTTTAACGGTGATGAGTAAAATATTATTTTTGGACATCTTAAGTTTACATAAAATAGCTTGAGTCAATCCAAGTATGCTGGCTTTAGAGTTTCAGTTATTATGTATACTGTTATTACTTGAAGGAATATACAAATCACGTCAGCAACTAACCTGCATATTAAAAAGCTTTGTAGTGTGAAGAACATCAACAAACACAAATTAAAGCGTTGGGAAAGAAAGTCACAATGTACATGTTCTGCAAAGCACTTTCACGGCAAATGTTTTTATTGGTTGAGACATGTGTAAAAGAGTGAATAACAATAGTAGTAAATGCTCGTGTCTTTTCTTTTCATAAACATACAACCCCTTTCTCAGGAGCTGAGAGGGATGACCCGCAACACCTCATTATCATTTGTCAAACTCAAATGTCAATCAAACACAGGAAGAGCACTGCAGGTTGAATAAAGAACTGGACAGGCTCTGTAGCTGACCAAAGCTATGATGGACAATCACAGCATATGGACCCAAAAAACAACACGTAAAAAGTGTAAACATATTGTTCCAGCTCAGAGAACATAAGCAATGATTTAAGCAAGGGCAAAACTAAACCTGTAAGTATAAAAAGGTAATTATCATTGTTTATCTTATGTAGAGAAAGGCATCCTTTTTTTATTTACATTCTGCATTTAACAATTTTATGTGATATAATACAATTATATATAATTCCCAAGTAAAGTCTGGCTGTGAACTTAACTAGGAAGGAATATAAACACCACTTCTCCAGAAACCATAGGTACATTACAGAGAGCAGTGGTTTCATATCTTGGGTTCCACTGTATTTTACTCCCTTATGAGCAAACCAAAGTAGTATGATTCATCATAATCTTCTTTGGGTTCAACTGAACACAGTGCATACCTACTGTGTCCCTCAAAATCCCTGTCATTCATCATCATTAACAATGAAAGATAGACAGCATGAATTAAATTCCCTTTTTTCCACCTGTTTACCGTAACTACACAAAATCCTTATCCTGAACCAAATCAGATTCCTAAAGGGAAAAACATATCAGGAACCCATCCTGATTTGAATATAATTGAAAATAGGCACTCTGATTGCTTATAGAGGTATGTCTGTTTTTATAGTGAGTAGTAGTGAGAAAGGATTTATCCATGGAATGGGATATGATCACTGCAGGGTTAGGACCCTGATATTCTTAAAACAAAATCGAAATTGGCGTGTTCCCACAAAAAAACGTGCAATTTTGCATCAAAATCATAAAGCCACATTGGGCTTAGATCGCCACAGTGAGTGCAGGGCCCACAGCCAAACTTGCTGAACCCTTTACACACGCACACGGATACGCCATTGGCAATTGGTCAACGACACCATGTGAAATACTGTGTCTAACCTCACTGCAACTCGTGATTGAACAGCCCACAAATTGCAGTGACATAATTGTACCCTGTTGAAATTGCTGTGTTTCGACAGCAGTTTGACAGCCTATGCACAAGCCCATTTAGATTTTGTTTTAGGTATGTCGGGGCATTTGGGGTCAGGATTAGGGTCAGGGTTAGGGTCAGTGTGCACTGTGGTTTACGCCCTACAGGTCACACAGCACTGTCTCTGGACCGAGCGCATGGCACAGCGACCCAGCAGCTTCAGCTTGTCACAGAAGCGAGAAGAGATGCTGTTCTTTTTGCACGGCGGACCTGAAGCACAAATACAGGAAGGGATGTTCAGAAAAAGAGCAGCGAAAACACTGCGATGGACAAACCGTGGATGTAGATTCCAGCATTCAACCAACTCTGTCAGAGTAAAGTCATATTGATAAATATTTGCTAAAGGAAGGGGGAGTTTCAAATACATAATGGAGTCAATGCGTAGGACCAGGTTGAAAAATCAATAAGACCAGTCTAGTGGTTAGAGTGTTTGACCCCCAGGCAAAAGGGTCTGGCTACAATTCCCCAATGTCCACAGCCTACGTATCCTTGGCGCCCTACCTGCTCATTAAGTACATTTATCTGAAAGGATTCACTGTAAGTGGCTTTGGATAAAAGCGCTAAATGACTAAAGGGTAAAATAGTAAACAGTGAGTGATTTGTACCTGTGTGGTCCTTGCATTCTTGAGTATTGCACTTCCCATGTGCGTCTGGAAGCGTGATCTCGTCACACAGGCCGTCATCCATCACAGCAGAGTCCTCCTTGCTGACACACTTCACCTCCCTCTGTTGCACGCCCCCACCACAGCTCACAGAGCACTGGACGCACACATACAGACACACACACACAGGCAGGCAAGCATACACACATTAACACGCAGAGACACACACACACACACGTGTCAAGACACAGACACTGTCATGACCATAATACTATCATAATCCTGTTACCCAAAAAGAAAAGAAAAAAGATGTGCATACTTGACTTTAATATTAAATAATAAAGTTATATAGTTATATATTATATATTATTATATCTATAGTATTAAAATATGAAAGCATACGATTTTAATCCTAAGTGTAGATATCAGTATGAAGATGCATATCATGGGGGCCTGACCGGGCTCCAGTCGCTGGGCTCCCAGTGTGTACAGGGCCTCAGCGGGCACAGCTCAGTGATGTTGGGCCTCCGTGAGGCGCTACAGCGCCGGGGCTCAGGGCAGGACACCAGCCGCTCCCGAGTCCCTCCGCCACAGCTCCGGGAACACTGAGGAGGGTAGACCCAACAACTTAGGGTTAGGTCACGATAACACTAGCCACAGCATGCCATACTAGCGATACCATGAAGACAGGCATGAAAAGTCTGAGAGTATATCATGGATGAGATGAGAAACTTCTACAGGAACTCAGTCATACATACATATATACATGCGGTACAGACAGCCATAAACAAATACTGTACAGACAGAGAGAGAAAGACATAGATACATAGATACATACAAACATAGATACATACATACATGGAGACAGACAAACAGACTGAAAGACACACTGTTCAGACAAACAGAAAAATAAATGGATAGATGGATGGATGGAGAGATGACAGATGGATGGATGGATGGATGGATAGAGATGGATGGATGGAAGATGGATGGATGGATGGATAGAATAGAGAGATGGATGGAGGATGGATGGATTTATAGATAGATGGATGGCTGGAGGATGGATGGATGGTTGGTGTCGTCCTCACCTCTCCCCAGGGTGATGTGTCCCAGGTCAAGCATGGTTTGTTGGGGCAGGGCAGGGTGCTGGGGGGCCTGGTAGATAAGGCTTGACAATGGAAGGGTCTTAGAGGCCGTTTAGTCTGTGCATCCACACACTGGACGTCCCGCTGCCGTCTGCCAACCACCTCACAGTCCCCTGGACACTAGAACAAGAAAAGAAAGACACAACGAATAAGAAGGAAGAATAGTGAGGGTTAAAGAAGAAGAAGAAAAACCAACCATGTGCAGATAAAAGTGTCCAGATCTGACGACCAATGAGATGGTCAATACCAATGATTGAAATCACTCAGCAGCATATGCGATCCATTACATAGTTTATTTTACAGTGACAAGGTTTAAATCATTCAAGATGGCCAACAGTTCAAAATATGGACGTTTTATGTGGGAGAGAGGTTAAAGGTTTATGGACATGACCCCTGATCTCCATCTCGCAGAACGTGCTGAGGTGGCCCACAGATTAAGATATCACCAGTTTTTGAATACATATGTGAATTTATTTAAATATATGTGTAAAATAAGTTAAAGCAGTTTTGAGTATATTGAAGTGTCTAACCCTAATCTAATTTGCCATATACCACTAGCAAAAGTGGTAATTTATTGTACTTATTCTTTATACTATTTCATTTATTATTAATTTATTTTTGTATTTATTTACTTTGTTTCTTAATCGTACCCTGACCGCTATTTTTATTTCCTTGATTTTGCGATTTGACTGAATCAGAATCAGAATCAGAATCAGAGTTGCATTTATTACATCTTAACGTACAAGTACGCAAGAGTAAAATTATTAGGCTTGGATCCTCAACAGTCACATAGCAGCATCAATACAAGAACAATAACAAAGTAAGTAATAATAAATAATGATAAGTAGCAACATCAATACAACAATGTGTTCAAGTGGTAGTAGTACCAGCCACGGTGATAGTGCAAAAAATGAATAAATAAAATGCTGTGCAAAATACAGAACATAATGCAGATAATCAAATAATCGGTTGTTGTAGTGTGCGTGGGGTTGGTTTGGGGGTAATGGAATTTTCGAGGAGCCTGGCTGCTTCGGGGAAAAAACTGTTTGTCATCCTCTGGGTTTTGGCCCCGAGGCTTCGGTACCGCTTCCCCGACGGCAGTAGCTCAAACAGTTTCTGATTGGGGTGGTTGGTGTCCCTAATGATTTTGAGGGCCTTCTTGACACTGGGCCTTGTAGGTGTCCTGGATGGAGGAAAGCTCACATCTGCTGATCCTTTCAGCTGTCCGCACTACCCTTTGCAACGCTTTGCGGCTTTGGGCAGTGTAGTTCCCGTACCAGGCAGTGATGCATCCAGGCCCCCAGGATCTTGGGCCCCAAGCCGAACCTTTTCAGCCGCCTAAGGTGAAATAAGCGATGTTGTGCTTTTTTCACCACCTGGTTGGTGTGCTTGTCCCAGGTGAGGTCGTTGGTGATGTGGACCCCCAGGAACTTGATGCTGTTTACCCTCTCCACAGCAGACCCATTGATGGTGATGTACCCCATGTACCTGTCTCTTCCTCCTGAAGTCCACCACCGGCTCCTTGGTCTTGTCGGCGTTGAGAGCGAGGTTGTTGTCTTGGCTGTACTGAGCCAGGCGGTCGACTTCATTCCTATAGGCCGCCTCATCGCCGTCGGTGATCAGGCCGATCACTGTCATGTCATGGCAAACTTGATCATCGTGTTAGAGCTGTGTGTGGCCACGCAGTCATGGGTGTACAGGGAGTAGAGGAGGGGGCTTAGAACACAGCCCTGGGGGGCTCCTGTGCTGATGGTCAGGGGGGCGGAGATCTTAGAACCCATCTTCACCACCTGTTTTCGATCCGACAGGAAGCTAAGGATCCAGTCGCATAGGCCAGGGTCGATGCCTAGGTCCCTGTGCTGGCTGTCAAGTCTGGAGGGGACTATGGTGTTGAATGCTGAACTATAGTCCACGAACAGCATCCTCACATAGGAGTTCCTCTTGTCAAGGTGGGTGAGGGCTGAGTGGAGTGCTGTGGCAATGGCGTCTTCTGTCGATCTGTTATTCCTGTAGGCAAATTGGTGAGGCTCCAGGGTGGGTTGCAGCATTCTGCAGATCAGCACCTTGATAAGCTTCTCAAAGCATTTGCTCACTATGGGGGTGAGAGCAACAGGGCGCCAGTCGTTTGGGCATGTTACCTTGCTCTTTTTCGGTACTGGGATGATGACTGATGACTTGAAGCAGGTGGGCACTATGCCTGTGGAGAGGAAGAGGTTGAAAATGTTTGTGAATACACCAGCCAGCTGGTCTGCACATGCTTTGAACACCCGGCCTGGTATTCCATCTGGCCCGGCCGCTTTTCGGATGTTGATGCGTTTGAATACCACGCGCACATCTTCCTCTGCGATGACCAGAGCGCTGGCCGTGTCGTTTGTGGTGTAGGCTCTCTCTAGGAGGTTGGTGTGGCTCAGTTCAAAGCGGGCGTAGAAACTGTTTAGCTCATCTGGTAGAGAGTCAGCTGAGTCAGCTGTGCAGCTAGGGGTCTCTTTGAAGTCAGAGATTGTGTGTAGTCCCTTCCACATACTGCGTGGGTCATTGCTGCTTAGCTGTGACTCTATTTTCTTGCCATAATCTCTCTTGGCTGCCTTGATCACTCTTCGAAGGACATAGCGGGCAATTTTTAATTCTGTAGTATCTCCGTTTTTGAATGCTGCTGTTCTTGTAGATAGTGCTGTTTTGACGTCGATATTAATCCATGGTTTCCGGTTCGGATACACACAGACTGTTTTCGTGGGGACCACTTCCTCTATCACCTTTTCTATGAAGCCCAGGGTTCCTGCCGCGACCTCGCTTGACTGGGTGAGACACTCGTATCAGCACCTTAGGTTTTCTTTTCTGTCTCACCTGCACATTGTTGTCAACAATTTCTGCCATTTTATTAGTGATGTTGTGCACAGACAACAAACACAAAGGAAACAAACCTTGGTCCAGTTACTGTTGAGCCAGGTGGCGCAGGGCTGCAGGTGACAGGTGCGCGCCGGCTCAGGTCTCTGCAGACTCATGCAGTCCTCGTCGTTCTGGGAACTGCACATGATACTCCGCCACACCGCACCGATACCGCAGGACGTAGAACACTGGCGAGAACACACACACACACACACATGTCCCACGCTTACCTCGTCTTACCTCAGTCGCATTGTAGTTAAAAAACAGATACAGGGGGGATATGATTCACGTTGTGGTCATCTTGGTTCTAAACACTAGAATGAACGCGGAATGAAATGGAGCCAAGATGGCGGCTAGGTGAATAACCCCCATGGAATGTACTGCAGTGTAATGAATCAGAACCCACCTCGCTCCAGTTCCCTGCCACCCAGAACACATCCCTGGTGAAGGGCTGTCCAGTCATCAGGTTGCTTTCATGCCCCGTGGCGTTGCTGACCGCGGGACTCTTGGGTCTTGGTTGGGGCTTGGGGGGATGGGTGGAGTCTTTGGCATGAGCAGAGCGTCTCTTAGAGGGTGGCGCTGCGCTGTTTTTCTTAGAAGAATCTGCCAGCTTCTTCAGCTTAGCAATGTGCACGGTGGTTTGAGGGCTGTCGGTGGTAGTGAACGTCTTTTTAGTAAACAATGCTGGGGCTTGCGTCGCTGCTTGGTGATCGTTTAATGCAACCGAGTGGCTCTTGGGTTCGGCGGTGTTTGTGTGGTGTACCCTGTGTGACATGTTGGTGTATGGATTGCCGAAAGGCGTTGTGTGGGGTTTAAAGAGGGTGTAGCGACGAGTGGCCTTTGTGGCCCATGTACCAGTGCTAGCACGTTGGGTGGTGGTGTAGGCATTTATAACGGGTGCTCTGGTCGTGCGTGCAGGTGCTTGCGTTGCATGCAACGTGGGGACCACCATGAGTGAGTGTGGCGTGGTTTGGCCGGGTGATTGAATAGGAGTCACAACTAACTTGGCTGTAGGTGTGACATCTAGATCAATAATGCCCTTCCCATTCGTTGTCTTCTCGTTATCAGAGTCAAAGGTGGGAGAATAGGTGACCCCATATTCCGTGCTTCCGTCCTCTTCCCCATCCCTCTCTTCTTCCTCTGCACGGTTGCTCTTGGGGTTCTCTGCTATAGCACTGGATTCCGTCGTGGCAGGTTTTCCACCATTCTCCTTCTTCACAATCAGATTTCCCTTCACTGTTATGTCAAACTCGTAATCGTCATCGCCATCCAGAATTCCAGTGGTTGCATCACCAGGGGTTACGGTTGTTCTTCTGTCCGTTGTTGTCTCCCACAAAGCGGACGTAGGTAAGGGTGTAGCTGTTGTACCAGTGGTCATGGATGTCGTTGGGACCTTGGGGTGCACAGTAGTATTAGACCTGGTTTTAGGCGGGAAAATACGGCGGTATTTGGTCGGAGGTCCCGGGCGTCTGCGCAGGCTGGAGTTGGGGCAGCTCTGCAGGGCACACAGCGACCGGGAGCGAGGCTTGGTGGTGGGATCGCAGGTTCTCTTAGGCGCCACCATGCATGTGACCGACCGGGATCGGACTGCTCCGCCGCACGTTACCGGACACTGGAGGAAAAAAGATTGAAGGTAAAACACATGGGAAATACACCAAAGCAGGGTTTTATAGTTAAAACAATGAAGAGATGAAGAATGGTTCTATAATCTATCTACCCTAGATAGAAACAGAATGGGAGACATACAAATCTCTCAGAGCCATGCAAACACAACGTTAATGACCAGACAGCATACCTCTTCCCACGTGCCCACAGCCCAGTCTTGTCCACAGGGTACCTCTCTGCTGCAGGGCACTATAGATTTGGGTTTCAGGAGATGCTTGCAGTCCATGGGGTGCAGCACCCTCTCCTCCCCGGTTACTGTACGGACACACAGCACAGTGCGCTTCCGCACCCCTTCCACCCCACAGGTGGTGCTGCAATGCTGCCAACCCCCCACCCACCACCTGGCAGAAACACATGCGGTACGGGGACATCACACGTCGACACATGTGATACAAGCCATTCCAGGAAGGAAGTGGAGGCGCACAGGCAGTTATTTATGTTAAAGGCTGAGTGCAACCAGCGGTCCAATTTTTCTGGCTCTGGTTCTGTCATGTGCCTCCCGACAGCCCGTCTGTTGGGAGGTCAGGTCGGCATTTGCGCATAAATTTGCTTTGCGCTTTGCATAGCAACTAATTTGATTTACTGTCATTCTTCTTAGCCTGAGAAGATAAAAGGCTGTATTGTTCCATATCTAAGGAGTATAAGGAGTATGTACAATGTTTATTGAGACACTTATGTATCACAGAAGTGATAATAACAATTTATCCAAATTTAATTATGACTTTACTTTACTTACAAAAAAATGATTTGACAAATAATATATACAATAAAAAAGGACAAATCATTGGGGACAACACAGGGGTTGTGTCCAGTAGTACACAGACCTAGCTGGGCAGTCCATGTTCTTGCACTTGCGGTGTCGATCCTCCAGGCGGCTGGTGGGGTCACACAGGGTTTCGTCAACCACGCCCATGTCGACCTCGAAGCAACGAACAGGCTGTTGCTGCTGCCCTGGGAGAGGCAGGCAGGCCAGGCCGAGGGGTGGAGGAGTGGAGGGGTGGAGCAAATCACAGACAAGACCAATGGAATGTTTAAATACAATCAAGATTTGAAGTTCTAAGTCCCCTTAAAATGGGAAGGAAAATGGGTAAATATCAGTGCAATACCTACCTTGGCCACAGGTGGTGCTGCAGTCTGTCCATGCGCCATGTCTCCAGATGTACACAGGATCCGTCACTTCGTTCCCGGTAGTCAGGGTCTTCTTGACGGTGTACTCGTACTTTATACCAGGGTTGATCTCCTGGTACAGTAACTGGACATAAACAAATACAGAGTTGAGCTATGGTCAACCATGATCTTCATTCAGAAGCCTGTGATCCTCAACTGACCAGAGCTGACAGTATTATAATAGCTCTTTCATCCCGAGTGCCATTAGGGCCTTGAACTAGAAGATTACAACATTCAGGCTGCTACTTTTGCTAATGTTAATGATTTTATTCATGCCACTGTTCATCCCACTGGTTTATAGGTAATATGTTCTGTAAAGCTGAAAAAAAGTTTCAACTTTGTCTCTATCTAGAGACACAATCTATGTATATATCCACATGTCTGTATATCTATCTATCTATCTATCTATCTATCTATCTATCTATCTATCTATCTATCTATCTATCTATCTATCTGTCTATCTGTCTATCTGTCTATCTGTCTATATATCTATTTTTCACTCTATCTATCTATCTATCTATCTATCTATCTATCTGTCTATCTATCTATTTTTCTCTACCTATCTCTCTATATCTCTATCTATCTATCTATCTATCTATCTATCTATCTATCTATCTATCTATCTATCTATCTATCTATCTATCTACAGTATCTATCTCTGTCTCTGTCTGTCTGTCTGTCTGCCTACCTACCTACATCTGTCTGTCTATCTGTCTATATATCTATCTCTGTCTATCTCTGTCTATCTGTGTGTGTGTGTGTGTGTGTGTGTGTGTGTGTGTGTGTGTGTGTGTGTGTGTGTGTGTGTGTGTGTGTGTGTTTGGGGAGACGTGTGGGGGAGATGTGGGGCCTCACCTGGAGAACAACAGGGTTCTTGGTGGGCCCCGGGGCAGTGAGGTTCTCCATGTTCCCGCTGCGTTCGTAGAAGAAGGTGGTGCCCCCAGCCTCATACTCCCCGTTCCACTGGATGATGTAGTTACCATTGAGGAAGTAGTCCTCTGGCCCGGTGCCCCGCAGGGCCAGGAAGTTACCTGCCTCCTCCACCTCCTGTACCAGGATGTCTCTGGCCCCTCGGGGAATCACGCCCACGTCCACGTACCCTGGGAGGGGCCGATGTGGGAGCTGGAGGTTAATGGAGGGCCCACCATGGCTGCTGCCTCACCCTTAGCATCCAGACTACCAGACAAACCGCCTCAGATCTTTAATAGAGGGTGGGCTAGCACTCCGGGGGCAGCTGGTATAGGCCCGTGTGTGTGTAGGTGTGTGTGTGTGTGTGTGTGCATAGCTGTGTTTGTGTGTGTGTGTTGGGGTGTGAGTGAGTGTGTGTGTGTAGCTGTGTTTGTGTGTCGGTGTGTGTGTGTGTGTGTGGGTGGGTGGGTGGGTGGGTGGGTCAGTGGTTGTGTGTGTGGGTGTGTGTGTGTGTGGGTGGGTGTGTGTCTGTGTGTGTGAGAGTGTGTATTCGGCGTGGGGGGTACTTCCCTGTCTCAGTATTTTTATTGTACGAAAGGGGGTTAACAGGGGCCTTGTAGAGGGAGGGCAAAAACAGCTATGAGTGGTTCTCTGGAGTTTAATGATGTTTATGGGAAGGTGTGTGTGTGCGTGTCTGTGTCTGTGTGTCTGTGTTAAGGCAGGGGGGAGCACTTCCTTGCGTTTAAACCTTTTGAAGTCTGACACATCTGTGGTGGTTATCTAAAAATGATGCTGTGAGGGGTATGCAGACACACACACAGAGAACAAGGGGAGTGAGACAGAGAGAGAGAGAAAGAGAGAGCGAGAGAGATACAGAGACAGAGAGGAGAGAGAGAGAGAGTGAGCGTGAGCAAGAGAAAGAGAAAAAATAGAGAACCCATAGGAGCTAGAGGATGATAGAAAGAGATAAAACACAGGATAAAGAAAACAGCGCAAGTGAGAGAGGGATAAAGAGAGAGAGTGAGTGGAGGGAGAAATAGACGCAGAGCTAAAGGAGCAAAGAAATCAGCTGAGGGTACAGTCTTCCTCCATGTTCATCTCTTTAGTGTATGTTGATACTGTTGCTTGTGGCTAGGTCACTTGTCTCTGACCGCAGTGTAACAGCAGACCCAGCCACAGACAGCAACTAGCAAATACTTTGTACAATTACAGACCCCCCAACGCACACATGCACTCACACGCGGATGCAAACAAGCAGACGCACACACACACACGCACGCACACGCACGCACACACACACATACACATACAAACACACACATGCACACACATACACACACACACAAACACACTTTATTACACAAGCAGAACTAGCAGCTGCATGGCCTTGAAAAGAGAACAGCCATGCCAACAACAAAAATAAACAATGGTGTAATGCTAATTAACTGCCCTGAAACAGCTTTCTGTCTATAAAAATACATCTGATTAATGCCTGTTATTCCCAGGCTATTAGTCTCAGGGGAGTCATTGTAAATCCAGACGGGCTTTAGCAATTAAGATACTTGTAGATTACATTCTAATTAATTACATTTGTTTGCGGCCATTATTAACGGGAACTACTAACTTGTTTGATGTTTGTCGCGTTGTGTTGCGCGAAAACTCACCAAAGCCCTCTCCTCCATCGAACGTCTTGTAGACAGTCTCACAGCTGGACCCGTCTCCTAGACACACGCCACAGCGATCCTCCACCGCGTTAGAATCTATCCCATAATCACAGCCCACCTCCTACAGCGGGAAATCAAACAAAAACACACATGTATACACACACACACACACACACCCATGGACAAAAACCTGTTCCCGCCGTTGTACAAAACACATTAGAGGTGCGGTCCATTGATCCATTTTTTATTTCACCGTTTTGTTTGTAGTTTTACTTAGGTAGACATTCCTGCTTCTATCACTTCTACATAGTAGAAGAGATGGTCATGTAAACTACACTTTAGAGCTGAGGTCCTTTCATATGTGAAAACATAGTTTGACCCAAATAGACATTCCTGCTTGTATGGCCACAGCACAAAACATTTTCCTGTGTTTCATGATATTAGAGTTGGGGTCCATCCATGTATATGAGACATTATTCAGTAGTTTTTGGTAACACTTATTTTGTTTGTTTCTTTTTAAATACATGGACATCCCTTCTTCTACGGCTACAGCCCAAAAGATGTGCTCTGTTCCTGTATTTCATGTTATTTTGTAGGTTATTTTTATACCCACATTCCACATCTACAGCCCCTGAGTCTCTTACCCAGCCACACTACCTTGCACACTCCATTCACGCAGATGTTTCGGGAGTTGTTGTTCATGAAGCAGGGCGTGCCATCCGTCACCGAGTCCAGCATCTTCTCAGAGAAGTACTCTGTCACCGGCCGACAGTGCAGCTCACACGGACCCACTGTAAAACGTGGAGGACCATCGGTTGGTTTTAGCGTTAAACCTGCACTATCTTAGTTTTCCCGTTAGCAGCCTCTAGTGGCTTGATTTGTAGCTACAGTTATTGCTATATCATTTTCAGAGACAGCTTCTGCCATCTGAGATTTTCCTAATGTGGGGGGCAAAAGTGGACCAGAATAAAATGTTTTATAAAGAAAAGATTCCCTGGATGGAATGACTTGTGGATGCGTCTTAATCTTGAGAAACTTTCTAGTTCAGATATTTTTTTAATGGAGTAAATAGCTGCAGTAGAAACTTTACTTAAACTGTTTTGCCGTATTGCTAACTTGCCCCCTTTTTCCTTGCCCTTTGGGGGGGCTTGGGTTAGCGGGTGCCATAAAATGTGGCCTGTGAAGCCCTTTGAGACTGCAGCTGTGATTTACAAATCAAATTGACTTGACTTGTTCCGGATGCTGGCTAGAAACAATATGAATAGTAGAAAATATGATCAATAAAAAACTTTTCTTCATGTTGTGGTGGCAGCACAATGAATGTGCTTCAATATGTTTTGTGCACTCTTTGTACTTTTATTTTATGCTTGATGTTTTTTGTATGTTGCTATTTCTGTAACATAGATTCAAACATCTTAAATGTTAATTGAATATTCTTCTTTTTTGTATTACAGCACATAATATACCATAAGTAACTATAATACAGCAACTAACCTGATGAACGACATGTACTCTTTTAATTTGAAGCCCCCTATTGACCGTCCCTATTAATTACACACAATAAAACTAGGGGGAAACCGTAAGACCATAGAGGACCGGCATAAAAGCCATATAATATTTCTGCATCGATAAAGCTGCTTTAGGTATGCTGTAGGTCATGTGCACTTATGACCTATATAACGTATATATAGCCTATTTATAAATATAATGACATGTCAGGGCAACAGACAGCAACAGCTTCGTCTTTCCTGCTGCTTGAGGAGGTTCGTGTATATGTTCATTTTTAGGACTTCACATTATAAAGATCACCAGATGATACTGAATTAGTGACATCCATTGGCTTTTGGCGAACTACCCTCAGAATCACTGACACAGAACCATAAATGGGAAAAAAGGACCGCCATACAGCCCAAAGGCGTACCTACTGCATTGGTATGTTTAGACTGGGGAACTCTTACATGGGTTGGCCACAGGGATCCACTGGTAGAGTTCATTCTGGTAAGGCACCGTGTCGAACTCGCTGCACAGCATCTCCCTGAAACTGGGGTTGTTCTTCTGGCACCGCTTGGTGTTGCAGGTTCGATACCGCTTCCTTTCCCCTGTGCAGTACTTGCCGCCGAACTCCGGTCTGTGGAAATCATTGGGTAACGGTATTAATATTGCATTAATGAAACTATATGCTATTGGCAATTAAATTAGGGATTTCCCTAATAGTAGGCAATCTACACTTTCCTAAAAATACTATATTATTGGTATGGCATAATAACTTGCAAATATGGAAAAAAGGAAATGTCCCTTCTTGCTTCTAATAACATGCTGTAACTTAAATGCGTTCAAAGGGAATGACTGAAGAACTGAATTATGGGAAGTGAAGGCGGGGGAAAGAGAGAGAGAGAGAGAGAGAGAGAAAATAGAGAACCCATAGGAGCTAGAGGATGATAGAAAGAGATAAAACACAGGATAAAGAAAACAGCGCAAGTAAGAGAGGGATAAAGAGAGAGAGTGAGTGAAGGAGGGAGAAATAGATGCAGAGCTAAAGGAGCAAAGAAATCAGCTGAGGGTACAGTCTTCCTCCATGTTAATCTCTTTAGTGTATGTTGATTCTGGGGCTTGTGGCTAAGTCACAGAGAGAGAGAGAGAGCATCTGTTAGGCTCATATCCAGAATCAGTGCTTACTTGGGGTTGTTGCATTCCCTCTCTGCAGACTGGACACCAGATCCACAGGTCCTGGAGCAGTGGGACCAGGTGCTCCACTGACCCCAGCCTCCGTTCACCGTCTCTGGCAGCTTGCCCACGATCACACACTCCCCAGAGATGCACCACTGGTGGGGGGGTTAGATTACATTGTACATTGTACAGGTATAACACATACACCATTGTTTATATACAGTTTATAGGTTACTATGGTAATGTAAACACTTATATTATTGTAGTATTTTTAAATGACATACTACATGCTACTGTTAAAGCACTTTGTAAACCCTTTATTTTAAAAGGTATACTATATAAATAAAGTTATTATTTTTAATATCATTATTATTAATAATTCTTACATAGTGGTCTCAATGCCAGGATTGATCAATAATCAATAACCACGTAAGAAAGAGGATATGGTCCAGATGTAAATTACCTTCTCAGGCCCACAGCGGGTTCCATCAATGGGGGAGTCCAGCTTGGACCGACAGGTGCCATTCACAGAACACCAAAGAATCTGACAAACGTTCTGAAAGAAGAGGTGGAAAATATATTGAAAAGCAAAGGGAACAAAAAGGCCATTGACGGTCATAACTAGTGACTATGACTTTATGGATGACCAATTCCATTGCCAGACGTAGGTTGCTGTATGTTGATTCCAATGGATGTAAAAAACTGAACTTTCTGGAGAAATCATGTCAACTACATAGACTAGAGGTCCAGTGGGGGTGGACTAGGGGTACAAACATGATTTCATCATGTATGTTACTCAGGTTATCACCAACATACAAACCAAAAATGCAGCTTAAATCCGTCAGTGAACTAGTAATTGATGTTCTCCTTCCCTTGTGGAAAGTTTTAAATGAGTGAAATAACTAACTTCACCTTTATTGCCTTTGAGTACATGGTACATGCAGGATACGTACATCAACCTCTGGGCAGAAGGTTGCATTCGGGCCGTACTGTAGCTGGCACTGATGGTGAGTTGTGTAACGGACACCCAGACGGGCCAATGGCGTCGTCAGATCTCTCTTGGAGGGCCGGTCGTCCAGACAGAAGCCCCAACCACGACTAAGGGAGAGAGAAAAAGTTATCATGATTATTTGATTAAGATGTTAAATTGTATAAAGTAAAAAAAAAGGAAGAAAGATGGAGAACTAAACGAATGGGAAATAAACTGGATAGCATCTATTTAATCAGCTAACAAAGTCTCAATGGAGTTTAGAAGTTTGTTCATTTTGATTAAATTAACACCAAACAACCTCAAACACCATTGTGTATGTGATCATTGGACCCTAACCTTAACCCTTACCCCGTTCAAATCACCCATAGCCAGACCATCCACTTTGATAAAAGACTGGTTGTTCTAGTCATATATTATGATAGTCATAATAACAAACCATATTATTGAATTTAAATTTTTGGAGGATGAGTACATTTTGAGTACCCTTTCAATTGAAGAGAGATTTGTTTGGGGGAAAGGTTTACAAAATATAGTGAAAATGAGTGTAAACACAAGTAACATGTTACAATATGAGCATTTCAAGTATTATTAGTCATTATTACAATACAATAGTATATTATTTCAATAATTTCATAAATTAATCAAAATTATGAATTTGTCATGTGATACAATGGTACGGTCTGCAGCAAGTGTGTAAGTACATGACAAAGCACATACTCTAGGAAGCGTGTGATGTACTCCTTGGAGCAGGGGGACCAGGTGAGAGGGGAGCTGTCGTACATCAGCTGCCTAGACATGATGAAGGGGTGTCTGCCTTTTAGCTCACAGTCATTCCCCTGGCCGTCGTGGTGGATGCCAAAGCTGCAAACATGGCAAACATGCAAAACATGACAAAGATACATTGGAATTGCATACTGTGCTAGACAGTATGTTTGAATTTGTAACCTTATTGAAAAATGTCATTAATGTAACTTCTTCTCACTTTAACAAAAACACACACATCAACATTAGCAAATCTGTTAAGTATATTACATTGTAAATAAAGTATAAACCAATCCTCTCATGGTAGTAGTAGGGGTTTCATTGACTGAGTCACAGACCCACTAGAGAGGGGTCAACATATGCGTACCTGTGGCCCATCTCGTGGGCGATGGTGAACGCAACCGGGAGGCCAGAGTCCTCGTTGATGTTGCAGCTGCGGTGCGGCTGGCACATCCCAGACAGGTGGGACAGACCCAGGGTCTCACATGGGTGGTTCATCCCAGCACAGATGTCTTTCCTGGGGTTCAAGCATCCACTCACCCATTTTAACGCACGCATAGCTGCGAAGCCTTGAGATGCTTTAAACTAAGTGTGTGTGACTTTGAGGAAGTGTGTGTGTGTGTGTGTGTGTATGTGTGTAATAGTGTGTGTGTGTGTGTGTGTGTGTCTGTGTGTCTGTATGTGTGTGTGTATGTGTGTGTGTGTGTGTGTGTGTGTGTGTGTGTGTGTGTGTGTGTGTGTGTGTCTGTCTGTCTGTGTCTGTGTGTCTCACCTGGTAACCAGCACAGCTACATCGTGGTGAGCAGGGTGCGTGTCACTCTGTGGATTCAGGTTCTTCTGCCAGGCGCAGAAGCTGGCTAAAGTGGTGTCTGCATGGTGAACAATCTTCAGGTCTTTCTGAATAACACAGAATCAAGAAATGCAGTAAGACAACCATGTTTCGTTCATTATGAAAGAGATACAATTTCTCACAAATGTTTACATGATACACAGGCCCACTCAAATATTTTCCCTTAAAAATAAAATTATTCAAAAGGTATCATTAGATGCTGTACATGCACACAGACCCATGGTAAAATCAATGTAATATTTAACCAAAGTTGAATGCCAATCAATAGGAAAGTAGTCTTGTAGTCATAGTACAGTAGTAGTACTGTATGTGTGTGTCATTCCAGAAAGCTCATGCACCCCGCCAGTGACAGTACCTCTTCCCCGTGTAGCAGGATGAGGCGAACCAGAATGATGTGGACGGCATTCCCAATACTTGCATCATGGAAGATCCCAGCCACCTGAAGACGTAAAAGACCATACAGTCCAACACTAATTATCTACAACTGAGATCTCTTCAAAGCATTTCACCAGTGCTTCTAATCGTACAGTTACTATTAAATGATGAACATTTTGTAATCTTCATTGTATTGATGGTTTAATAAAGACAGAGCGAACAGGCTTTAGCCAAAGTAACTTACAGTGAATTAAGCAATATCACACGAGAGGGAGTGCTGTTATACTGAATATCATCACGGCCGTGACTCGGCCATAGGTACAATGCCTGTTGTATAATTGTAGTAGAGTATCTTGCTCAAGGACGCCTAACCAGTAGATTGTGGTGGGGTTTGAACCCAGAACCTTTAGGCTGGGAATCCAACACCAGAACCACCACCGCGCCCACCACACACGCACTCATCTGCTCACCATGTTCATGATGGTGAATATGTAGGACTCCACATTGTCTTGGCCGTGGTAATCGATGAGATTAGAGTCGGCCACCACCATGGTCTCCACCCAGCGCTCCCTGCTGACGGAGCGGTGTGAGCGGGACGGAGCTCGGCTCTCCTCCGTCTCCCATTCCTCCCTCTCTTGCTCCACCTGGACGGAGACCTTCGGACCATCTGCACCATTGGTAATAGGGACGGGGGTCAACAAAAGAGTACATGTGAGTATCGTATTTCTTTGCCTTTTGACTTAAAATGTTGATTCAAATCGTTTTTAATACAAAAAAGTAGATGTAACTTTAGTGGAAGAGAATAATGTTACCATCCTACAGAGGGCGCTATATATGTATTTGTCTATGGTCAATTTGCATCCACTACATTCTGTTACGTTCAGCAAGGTTAATTTAAAAACAAAAATAAAGGCCAATGGACTGGTAGAACCTGAACCCACAAGTTAAACATTAAACCACACAAAAGACAAAATTACACCAAAAAAGATTAATATCGTATTGTAATATTTACAGAATCGCAATACATATTTCATTTTCACTCAAAATGTGTTATATTGTTATAGCAAGGTCCCCGTTGATTCCCGTCCCTAATTGAAAATGGACAGCGTCAACGCACGCTGGCGATATATGCGCCAAGCATCGATCTTAGAGAGACAAACTTTACAATGTGCCTCACCATTTTGTCGGCACATGTGAACACACACATATATTAATGGCCCCACCTTTAACCCCACAGGGGCTGGGTGTTCCCTGGGTGTGTGAGCTGCGTCTGAATCTCCGGTGTTCTTCCGGAGTAACTCTGGGATAGACAATGTGTGGCTGTCGACCATCTTCGTCAGCAGGCCCCAGGGCTGGCTCAATGAAGAAGTGTCCCTCCGGCAGGGAGAAGAGCCCTCTCTGTGGAGGACGCAGACGTTACACTGAGAAAGATTAAACAGCTAAACAGTGGCTCAAATCGACCAAGCTGTAATATTTCCAAAGCCCCACCCCTTAAAAGTGAGAGAGAAGACTTCTTTGAAGCCTGAGAAAGGTAATTCCTGAGTAGTTCCTGAGGAATCCATCATTATAGCAGACTTCCACGCCTCACGCCGGGGGCAGTTGCATCAAGGTATGCCTTGCGTGTCCCTACTGGTGCATCAGAAGCCTGCTGCTTAAACCATATGCATAAAGAAACAAACACGCATTGACATGCACACACACACTCACACACACACACACACACACACACACACCTATGCATCCACACATATATACGCAGACACACACACAAATACAGCCGTACACCCTGCACACAGAATACATGCAAGCACACACTTGCAGACAGACGCTAGTATGCACAGATACACACACACAAATGCACATGCACATACTTTGCAGCATTGAAGCAGCATTGCAGCATTAAAATGCAGCATTAAAATGCAGCATTTTGCAGTAAAATGCATAGTGTGCCCTCTCCTTCACAGTTTACTGAAGTTGTCCTAGGTGTGACCTTTGTGTATGTGTGTAAGTGTATGTATACATGTCTTTGCGTGTGTGTGTGTGTTTGTCTAAGTGTGTGTGTGCATTTGTCTATGCCTGTGTGTGTTCAAACAGACCCAGGATTTCCCCCTGCATTTTATTATTCATCAAACTCACAAAAGAGAGAAAAAGTGAAAGAGAGAGAGAGAGGTTAATATTTCCTTCCAGGGGCACAGAAAAGGAAGAGGATATCTCTGCTCCCAGGAGCACCGCTAATCATTTTCTGTGACAGGCGTCAAAAAGGAAGATTTTTCTCATGGACAATTCCTTTTCTTAAAATAAATATAACACACACAAGCAATGTTCAAAACAGTGACGACCTCTATGTTTTGTCTAACAATGTTATGATTGTGATTGTGGTCATTGTAATTACTTTAATTAACTGTGTATCTATTGAAACTCAACAAGCATGTCCCCTTGTCTCCACATTATATGTAAAACATCTTGCTGTTCAGAGGTCTCTCCATCTGCATTTTTAAGCCACACACTGCTGACTCTGGGCATGCAGTACAGTGTATCTTGATTAAACATGTGTACATCATCCAACAATATTTCTCTTAGAGTCGTGGGAGCCGGGGCGCGGTCTGTGTTAATCCTCAGATGGAGTTCACATAGTTCAGTTTGATTCCCCCTTGTAACGACAACACCTGTTTGAATAAATCTGCCAATAAGAGAATTAGAGAAAAAAACTCAGGAAATGTGATGATTTCCATATCAGACTAGGGGCCACGGTAGTATGAGACATGGCCATTAAAAGACAAGTACTTGAGGACATGTCTCTAGGACCTTCTATTTTCATTCTGGTGGAAAACAGGTTGTATTAAAGCTGTTGACATCTTTTATACAGAAAGTGCAAACAATAGAACAGTTGCATCTCACTATATACAATGCAACAAATGTATAAACTAGAAATTACAGTTGTGTGTTTTCCTTCCAAGAACCCCCAACCATGCACTTTGAGTGCAACAATACATGTCTGCAACAGCCCTGACAGAATGGCAGGAGGTGCTATGGCAGAGGTTGTATTATTCTAGTCCAGGCCGAAATGGAATGACTGAAATGGGAGCAGGCTCCTCGTCAGTGACTCAGTCTGTGGCCATTGTCCAGGGATCCTAATGTTGCAATGGGCTCACACACAAAGCATGCAGGCTGATACGCTTCGAAGCTACCCTTTGCACACGCTACCCAGTGAGCCTTTTTGCAGACATGACTTACACTGCTTGGTAATGTTTCAAACACCTCTTTCACTCGTCTCTTTACTCATCTCTGTTTAAGTAAGTTCACTTATAAAAAACTAAAAACCATGCACAATACCCATGAGTGGTGCTCCATTGGACTCGTATAAGTTTCCCTCTATGTTATGATTTGAGACATGTCCTGGAAGTTCGAGAAGAGGAGGTGGTGGTGGGGGCAGATCCAGCAGGAAGGAATGCTACAGTGAGGCCCATCCAAACATTCAAGAGGTTGCTCTGCACGATCTGTATGATCTCCATACCAAACGCAGCCGCACTGTGCAACACTTTTCAACATGGATTTACTGGCGCAGTTTCAGCATCATCATGAACTTCGCTCCAGAGATTAATGGAGGTTTTTCTTATCTATATCTTATCAAATGTGATTATCCATGATGTGATTGGCTTATATGTAAACGCTGAACGTTCAGTGACTAAAAACAGGTTGGTTTGTGATTTGGTTTGTCACTTTGTCCTCACATGTTGACTCTCTCTTCAGTTGTGTTTATGTTTAAAAGTGCATGAAATGGAAGGAAAACAAATTTAGGGGATTACTCAAAGTGGGATTAACTCAGAAATCCACTGGAACCTTGAATGGTGGTCCCGGTACAGTGTCTACCCTCCCCCTCCTCCTCCTCCTCCTCCTCATCCTCCACCTCCTCTGCTCACTTTAGAGGAAGTGTGTCAGGGTGTGATGTGTCAGTGCCAGGGGAGGTCCAACTAGCTCAGGTCTGTGTGCTAAATACAGCCACCATGTAGAACTGCTTTGCTTTGGTTTCCTGCTTCTGTAGCTGTTTGTAGTGCAGGCCAAGTGGTCCAAGAATGATCCCTCTCGCCTTTGCCGCAAAGCCCCATATGAATAATGTTTCCACAATTGTGATTCCACTCAGAAACATTTGGGACTTCACGTCCTTAATAGACAAGTGCAAGTCATACAGTTCATTCAAGACGTTGATTTACAATTGATTTGACTGATTTGCTTCTTTCTCTTTGGAAAATAATTACACAGAGAGCTAACATTTCTTCCCCATGGGTGAGCGATGAAGAGAGGGTATCCTCTAGGAGCCGAGGTGGTGTGGAGGTGTAACACCAGGCTAATGGCTCTGAACTTGTTTTCACTTGTGTTTTTTGCCTGTGGGCTTAGCAACCCTTTGTTGGGCAAAGGTTTTGAATAATTAAATTGACGATTTCCATCCTCAAGTCAACTCATTAAACTAGTTAGTATTTTATATATATATACTAGTAAGTATTTCTATACAATTTATACTTATAACGTTCCTTATTAGGTATCTACCAACAATAAATAGCATTTTGATGTTTTACATAACTCACCTATCGGTAAGTATTTGAGCCAATTTCTCATCTATTTATGATTCCAACATTCCAAAAGAGGTGGGTTTATTTGCTTATATCTGATATCAGATGGAAAAGCCATAATGTAAAGCCTGTAATTACTCATGCATTATGCAGTCACTGAACAGCTGTTGTTTTCTTTCTCCTGGAAACAAAAAGCAGATCTTTGGCTGACACAGAAGCTTTTGGAATACCTGTAGGTTTTCCATAGGGTCAACTCAATCTATGAGAGTTAAAGGAGAGACAATAAGCCTTCTCTGGGGGGAAATTATTTAATGTTGTATTTGTCTAAAAGGATTGGGCCCGTTTTTGTTTTGTGTGTGTGTTGGTAACGTTTTTTCAGCGTTTTTTCATTTAGGAACAGGAACCTGATGGTGGCTTACGAGATTTAAGAGACTTTTAAGAGACTACTTCGTATCTTTGGTACAATTGGTATAGTTCATCTTTCTTTCTTTCTATAGTAATTTTTCTTTCATTAATTAATTCTTTCTTTCTTTCTTTTAATCATTCATTCTTTCTTTCTTTGTTATTTTATTTATCTCTGTCTTTCTTTCAATTGGTTGTTCATTCTTTCTGTTTCTTTCTTTATTGCTTTATCTCTAATGCTTTTATTTATTTTTTGCATATGTTTATTTTATTTTTTAACATCCCTGTCTCTATCCCTGGGGTATCTGACCTAAAAGGCAGCTGTCACATCTGGGTCACCACAGCGTCCTGCTGTGGAATGGTCTGGCGAAGGGTTGAGTTATTGTGAACCTTCTGACACAACACAAACATACAACTGCCTGAATGGATTTGACTAGTTCCCCTTTCAGGCTTGGAAGACATAATCTACTTCTTTGAAATGTAGTTGATTGCAATTCTGAAAACTTTATTTAACCATTTAATTGTTTTAAATGGTTATGGATGAAAGTGGGTCACCGCCAGTTGGATAGATGTCATTATGTATTTTTTGTCATTTTCTCACACGTTTATTCTAAATAGTACAGACACATTTAGTAGTGTGACAAATCAACTATCTAACCCTAACCATAAGCATAACCAAAAATAAGTTGCGCTTTAGTTAACTGTTTGCATAATGAGGAACTGCCACCTAGACAACCATGGTGGACAGGAGTGAGGCAAGACCCTGCTTGAGAAGCATTCCTGCTGAGGGGGAATCCAATCCAGTAAGGAGTCGGCTGGGTTGGAACTGACACGTCTTGTCCTTCTGGAGAGGGAAGTTCAGGCTTTCATACACATTGTCTATCTTTCTCCTCATCGCTGTATGTTAGCAATGTCACCATAGCAAGTGTTTATATATTATATATTATACTATATATTATATATATAGATATGTTATATATACATTTATATGTGTTATATATACACTGTTTAAGTCTAAGTTTGTCACTTAGAAATCTGAAAGTAGTCATGTCCAAATGGATAGTATAAATATGGTATTGAAGGTAATACAAGGTCATGAAATAATTTATAAAGAGCAAGTGTCCATCGGTTGGATTCAGATGGAGTCTTTAATTTAAGCAAAATCATTCAGCTGTCATGCAGCTCATATACTTGCCTTCCTCTACTACTCTAGGCAGTCCCAAGTATTATTTATAGCAACTACCGTATGAAACAAACATACAAATACTAAGAACAAAGTCCTTGGATGTAAATCCTTCCTTCTGACCTGGTCTCTCTCTGTCATCCAGTACAACTGTAGCCTATTCAAGTGAAATTGGTTTGTTTTATTTATAATCTGCAGTGTAATGTTGCTACATGGACAACTGAGTGCTAGTTTCAGGGCAAGGAAAGTGCCTGACACATGAGAAGGAGACGGGGTGAGGCAGTCATACAGTCAGTAAGTCAGTCCGTCAGTCAGCCAGTCTGTCAGACATTTGGCCAGCAAGCCAGCCAGTCTATTGGTCAGCCAGTTAGTCAGTCAGTATGAGAGTCAGCGAGTCAGCCAGCCAGCTAGTCAGTCAGCCAGCAAGCCAGTCAGCCAGTCAGTAGATAATTTGGTCCTTAAGTGACTGGCTGACTGATTTAGTCATTGATTAAGAGTGAAAATAGCAAGAGATCAAATGTGTGTGTGTGAGATGTGACCTGTCTCGCAGATCACTAAGAGCTTATGCTGCAGCAAAGTGGTTCAGCAAACAGTCCTAGAAAGAGTCTGTACAGGGCAAACTAACAGACGGAGCACTGTCAGTAGAGGAAGGGAGGGCTGAGGGGATGTGTGTGTGTGGGGGGGGGGGGGGGGGGGGGGGAGCTGTAACCGTCTAACCCACATTACAGTCCACACAGTTATGCCCCTGACCCCCTCTATCAAGGAAAGAAAATAGGAGGAAAAGAGAAACATTGGGGAAAACCAAAGTAATTGAACCTTTCAGATTGATGCATTACTGCATATTAGACTGTATACACTCATTGTGCACAAAATATAAACACACACAAAAGCGCGCGTACATTCACACGCACGCGCGCACATTCAATTTTTTTCTTCTTTTTTTTATGATGCATAAGCCTATGTTGGGTCCCTTACCAGTCCGCTACAGGTGCTGACGGCGGCGGTTCCGCGCGCGTGGTTGACCGTGACGGTGCCGATCAGGTGACAGAGATCTCCCGCGGGGAGACGACGATGCTGCTCCGTCGTCCTGTTCAGACTCCCGTTTCTCCTCTCCACAACGTAGTCGAGTGAAACCAGCTGAGTGTTCACCGTCATATTGAAAATGAGACTCCGACCTTTGTAGTCGAGCTGATAATAAACCCGTTGTGTCTCCGGCTCAAACGGTCGCAGGTCCCGCTTGAGTCGCCCATCGCCGAAGTGATGGGACAGCGTATGGGAGACGAACTGTCCATCGAAGTCGATTTTCACAGGATGGACGATGGGCAGACCTGACTCTGTCGCGTGCAGGTCATCTATAGGATCGACATCAAATGTAGTAGAGGAGTCCATTATAATGATGTAGGTCAATGACAATATTTTCTGTAGGCCGAGCTTTTCCAACATTGAAGGCTTTGTGTATTATGAAATATACCCCCTTAAACCCAATTCCTGAAAAACAAACAAAAACAAAAAAGATCACTGACCTTTTCTAGGGGATAGAAAGCTACCAAACTCGGAGAACTCATCGTGGCCGGACGCCAATAGGAAGACAAAGTGGAGCAGAACAATAAGAACCCGGCTCTCCTGCAAACATTGCATATTTCATTCAACCAAACTCCAAAAGCAAGAAAAGGTTGTCAGACATTGGAGGTCCATTTGCGTTACAGGCGGTCCCAGTGACCACGCCGATCTCGCAGGAGCCCGAGTTAGGCTATAGATGAACGTGTCAAGCAATGAACCCTTCCACGGGGACAACACGAACGGAAGGAGAAGGAGATGGAGTCGGAATCACAGAACATTAAAGCAGGAGAAAGCTCCAATTGTGCGAAGGAAGGGAGGAGTGTACTTTGGATAGTGTCTTGTTTCTTATAGCGGGGACTAGGGGGAGCAATACCCAACCCATAGAGAAGAAGTCAAAAGACCAGTAGCCTACAAATATAATATAGTATATGATTGTCAAAATCAACCACGACGGGAAAATCCATTTATGGAGTTTTTATTTGTATTTGAAACAGACGAGAAACATGTTTTATTGGGGTTATTGTTTGGTTCTATTGCAAAGTTAAGTAGGCGCTTAGCCTTCTTAACCTTCGTGTTGTAGCCTAGGTAAGATTTAAGAATTAGGCCTATTATTGGAGTCATCAGTCAGAAATGGCAAAGCCATCCATCAGCTATTAGTGAATGAAATTCGCTGTGAGAGTAGATGTGTTTCTAGTTTAGCACATGCCTCTGTATGAGCACGATTCGATTTTAGACCGCTCCCGGCTCCTTTCTGACCAATCACGTAATCTCTTCCGTGATTGGTTCAAGGAATCCATCTTGGCTGTCAATAACAGGTGCGTGAAATGCAACACTTGTCAATGGCGGAGAAACTGGAGGGAGGGAGCAGAGAGGGAGGGACCATTTTTTGGGTTGTTTAGTTTAGAAAACGTGTTCTATACCGCTCTTTTCTCTCTTTCTATATAACTCTTTAAAGAAATGTTTCCTTGCCAAAACAGCTGATATGGGGTAATTTAGCAAATGCCAGTTGCAGGGTATTCTATATGCCTATTCAGAGAACATAGGGCCGACCATCCTCCTAAATTGTACAAAATGTAAAATGTCCTACAGTGGCCTAAAGATAGTCTACCGTGAATGGGTGTGATACATAACACATTCTCTGATATAGGCTACCCATTTGTCTAACTCAGTTGCCAACCGGGAAATAGCCTTGTTAAATGTCTTTATTGGCAACTCAGCTGTAAACAGAGGCCCCTGCAGGCTAGAGACCCCTGCTGACCCCTTGCACACATACACACACACACACACACACACACACACACACACACGCACACGCCTACACACACACACACACACACACACACACACATACACACACACACACACACACGCACACGCACACATACAAACACTTGTGTGGAAAGTTTACTATGGCCATAAATATAGAAAATGGAGACCAGTACCCTATACTAGCCTGTTAGTAATTATATACCACCCTAACAGAAGTAACATAAAGCTCATAGTGTTTTTATTCAACAGTTGAAAAAATAAAAAGATAAATGTCTTATCATTACCGGAGACATAACTAAACGGACTCCTTGATGTCTCCCCTTACAAAAATGTACAGACTGTGAAATGTCTGGTCCTGGAAAATAATCAGGAGATTTTTCAAGTTATTCTTAGGACAGAAGACCAAAAGAGAGAGTTGCACTATTCGTCGTAGGCCTACAGCCTTTTATCGATTTTGATTATTTAAAAGTAAAGAAGTTACAGCCCTGAGTGTTTTGAATTTGTCCATTATTTATTAATGGTGGGGAATTCACCCTGCATAATGTAAAATATTCAACAGGTTTCGAGACTTTGGGGCATAGACCTAACTGCACCATATATGAAATGCTCTGGTTGTACGTCACATTCCACGTGTCGGAGTTCGCTCTCTCGCCACAAGGGGACCACAACGCTATGAACTTTGGTCTTGAAACGGAGAACTGAATGGGCGTGTCAGACAGATATGTCAGTCAAGCTCTAAGTTGTTCGTATGTTGTTCCTGTTCAAGCAGTGCTGTGGGAGGACATTTGAACGGTAAGAGCCGTCGTGATTTGTAAAACAAGGCTAACTAATATTTTCAAATCCCTCACATATAGATGTTGCAACATCTAACATTGTCTATGCAGCCTATGGCGTTTACTTGCAAGTTGCATATACTAAACCAGATACGAATGTATGCACGAGTTTCTGGGTTTCTTCCCTGTTCTAAGAATCTGGTGAAACCTTCTTCAACATGCCTTCTACATACAAGAAAAGCATGTAAAAGTCATCTTGAGTCATTTTGTGAGGATCATAAACTTAAGTCCAATGTCCTTGTCGTTTACCCAAATGCTTTTCTTGTATTTTTCTTGTTATGATTGATGGTGTTTACTTTTATGTATTATTCCTCAGATGTGTCCCTGCAGTACAAATGACTTCATAGACTATCGCTGCAACACTTTCAGCTGCTGCCCTTGATCTTCAAAGGCAATCATATAAAAATATATATTTATAATAATATATATCCGTAGACGGAATTTGGATACATTCCTGTGTCAGAGAGGACGTAAACGATGGATGATCTATGGGTAATAACCCTGTGGGGGCTGAAGACTTGGTTGTACCTCATCCTGGCATCAATCATGGTGCCCGCCATGTTTGGGTTCTCTCTGGGCATCTCAGAGACCTACATGAACATCCTGGTGAAGACACTGGAGGTACCCATAGCTGCTCTCCCATACGCACACATCCAGTGTGGTTTCAATGCAAACATGTATACTGCTCTTCTACAAAACATGTAGGCACAAGTTTCCCATGACTGTTCTTTCTGCAGTGGGCCACTTTGAAGATGCGCAAAAACACAGAGGATCGTGCCCTCAAAGCTTCACCATCCAGCAGTGAGTATACAGGTGGATGGATCAACAGATAGATGGAACACTGTAGTGGATAGATGGTAGATGTATACTTAATAACGGAAGATACATATGCGATAAGGAAATATATTTCAGTTCAGGATATGCCCTGTCCTTGATTTTGAAATATGAGAGGTTTGTGCTTACTCAATGTCAATGTGTTTCCTGCATTTGTGTAACAATATCGAATGTCTTTAGCAGTGCAATGTCTTTGCTGGGTACTTTGCTTTTGGATTAGTCTTCTAGGCATCTGTTAGGCAAGTTTATGGAGGCTGCTATGAAGAGTGTGTGGGATTGCCTCATTGACAGCACGCTATTACTCAACTTTATCAATCACTGGCCTTACAGCTAAACTTAGACACACACTCATTGTGTCAGCAGCATGCATCAGAATTACAAGGTCCAAACAATATTAATGTTTTATTTCTTAAAGGGTGCCATGATGAGTAGCAGGAAAATGTTTCCATTAAACAGGTATACGAATGGCCAATGCCGTGTGTTGGCTGAGATGGGCTGGTTGAACAGTGAAGAAGATCATTAGCTCTGGACTTTGGACCTTGTAGGCCTACATACTAGTATGATGATGACGATGGATGTCCAGCTTACTCTGTCACCCTGTGTAGAGGGCAATAGTGGATCGCTGAAGGATTGTGATTGCTTAACAGTGGCCCATGAACCCCGATTGTCTGTTGATGTTATCTTGGTGTGTGTGTGTGTGTGTGTGTGTGTGTGTGTGTGTGTGTGTGTGTGTGTGTGTGTGTGTGTGTGTGTGTGTGTGTGTGTGTGTGTGTGTGTGTGTGTGTGTGTGTGTGTGTTGGGGGTTATTGACACACATTTGTGGACACTTAAGTGGATTCCATATATGGTCCTATCAGCGTTCTTCGCTCCAGAAGTGTTTGATTAGAGATAAATGGTAGTTTATCTTTGAGGATCACATACTTTTGCCTTTGGTTCAGTTTCAAAATTATCGATATTGTCAAAGTGAAGGGAGAGTGAGCGATTCCTTTTTCTGATCCCCTGCGTTTCTAAGGGCTTTGATTCCTCAGTAATGCTTTAGATCATTATTTTTAAATTATTTGGAAATGTTCTGTTTTGTTTGTGGTGAATCAGGTCTGATTCAGAGGGGGAACGACTCTATGGAGAAAGAGTTTGAGGAGCTCAGACGCAGTCGCCTTAAACAACCGCTAGGTGGCGACTTCGCATTTAGTGACTCTTTCTATTTCACCCGTCAAGGAATTGAAAGCATTGTAGAAGATGAGGTAAATCGACTGCCTGACATTGTCCACTAAGCGCCGTTATGAAAGAAGTATGTATGTTCCTATTATAGTAATGGTCTGTTTGGCCTATTCTCAAATCGTCCTTTTTAAATTACATAATAAATACAATAAGATAAGACCAAAAATGTGTATGTCACAACAAAAAGTACTGACAGTAATAGGAATTACAAAGATTAAAACATTTAAAAAATAAAAATACAAACGCACAGAAAATACATCTACGTACACATTTTGAGTAGTCAAATTGCATTTAAAATATAAATGCAAAAGGTATTTGTAAACAGTTTGCATTTTGACAGTTGAGGTAGCCATTGTTGTTGAGATAGACAGTTAGGTCGACAGATACTTTACTTTATATAATGTGTAATTTGTCGTCTGGAAGGTGACCCAACGGTTCTCCTCGGAGGAATTGGTATCGTGGAACCTGTTGACCCGAACCAACAACGATTTCCACTACATCAGCCTGAAGCTGACTCTGGTCTACAGCTTAGGCATCCTGATCAGATACTGCATCCTCGCCCCGCTCAGGTTCCCAAACCCTACATATTATTATCATTATGACCTGTCTAAACTACCCTGCTCAGTGGAAAACAGTCAACGTCATCATCAGCAATCAATTCAAACCCAGGATCTGAGTGAAAGTAATTAAATGTGTACATATATATGTATTTATTTCACTCAATTCCTGGATGATAAAACATATTTATGAAAATACTAAATTTTGTGCTGTGGAACAATTAATGTTTAAAGCCACTACAAACTAATGGAAAAATACATCTGTTTTTATTTAACATAGAATTACCTTGGCTACTATTGGTCTCTCCTGGCTCGTCATAGGAACATCTGCTGTCGGGCTTCTACCAAACGGGAGGTTATTACAAAACAACCTAAATTTACTCAGCGTTGATCACATTTGGGCTTTCCTATGCACTCCTTTCCCACATACTTCCCAGGGATTATTTGTTGTGATTATGTTGACAGGATTAAGACCTGGCTGAGCGAGTGGGTGCATTTGATGTGCTACAGGATCTGTGCCAGGGGTCTCTCTGCAGCTATTCACTATCACAACAAGTGAGAAAAAAAACGCTTCTCTGTCTAATGACCCCCAAAAGTAAGAACCGTGCAGTATTATATTAAGCCCTTATCTCCTTCTCATTCTCTGCTTCCCACAGAGAAAACAAACCCCAGAAGGGAGGGATCTGTGTTGCCAATCACACTTCTCCCATCGATATTGTGATTCTCTGTAATGACGGATGCTACGCCATGGTACGTGAACTCATATCCTGCAGTCAGGAAGTAACACTGTTCTTGTGCACAAAGAAAAATATAGTCCTAAATCTGCATGATCACATCAGCCGATCACCCTTTTTGAAAAGTATTAGTTATTTATAGGGGTTATCAGAAAGGTTCTGGGTTCGATTATATATATATATAATAGTTATATTATATATATATATATATATATATATATATATATATATATATATATATATATATACTGTGAGTTGCGTTGGATGGAAGTGTCTACAAAATGACTAAATAGCCGTTAATTAATTAATCAATGGTTCATTTGTTTATCCAAAGTACAAAACCCATTCTCCCATGGAATTTTCACTCTTAATTGGTTCGGTCTGCGCTTAACTATAGCAGCAAAATTATTTAGAACAAAAATGGTGGATCCCTGAAAAGGTGGCATAGTGCCATATAAGTCTGTAATTCGTTGGATACCATGCATTCCTCAGGTGGGCCAGGTCCACGGGGGTTTGATGGGAGTGCTCCAGAGAGCCATGGTGCGGTCCTGTCCTCACGTCTGGTTTGAAAGGGCCGAGATGAAAGATCGCCACCTAGTGACCAAAAGGTATTTTTGTCCCAAGAATGCCGGTTATAAAAAAGACTGTAAAGATAAAGTGTTAAAGAGGTTTCTCTGTATACTCTGTAAGTGCGTCATACCATGACTAAGCACTGGGATTTCCTTTCAAAGCTGCTACTAAATGGCTATGCTATTACATCGTCTCAGATATGACCCTGCTCATAGACACCATCCACAAAGGATCAAAACCTTGACTCTTTTTCAATTAATTATCTTTCCATGAACACTCGCCTACGCTTCTTCTACTGCAGGTTGAGAGACCATGTAAACGACAAGACAAAACTTCCCATACTGATTTTCCCAGAGGGTAAGTGTTACCATGGCGACTATAAAGTGGTGGACCAGAGTTTCTTGTTGTAACAGATAGGACACAGGGAGTGTTTCTAGTTCTCTTGGGTCTGCCTCTGATCGGCTGTTTGGTCCCAGGGCGCCAAGGAAAAATAAAATGAAAAGAACTTGGCTATACTTTTTTTTAAATGAGAATTTGGAAAGCATGGCTTATTTTTGGCTAACCTGAGTGGTCGGTCTCTGGTTCCTACAGGCACCTGCGTCAACAACACCTCTGTGATGATGTTCAAAAAGGGAAGCTTTGAGATTGGAGGAACGATATACCCAGTCGCCATTAAAGTACTACAACTCCACATGGACATCTACACATGTTGAACCTGCATCATGTCACGTCTTCACTTTATGCTTCAAACATCTGTGTAACTTCCTTACTGCAGCCATCTTTTTTTGGTTGATAAAGTATCCAACTAAATAAAACTGCTCCATTCACAGCTTAATCAACCTGTAGGAGTTTGTCATGCATAACAGTTTATCATGTGACCTCTCTGGATTGTCCCGCAGTACGACCTGAAGTTTGGAGATGCCTTCTGGAACAGTTCAAAATACAACATGGTCAGCTACCTGCTCAGGATGATGACCAGCTGGGCACTGGTCTGTGATGTCTGGTATCTGCCACCCATGCATCAACAGGTCGGTTTGACAACCATACAATTTAATAAATCCAGCTACAGTTCTATGCACGTTTCTGTGTTAACCCAAAGCATTTGTATAAGCACATGATCACCTCAGGACAAAGTTCATACTGTTTTTGTTTGTTTGTTATTGATGATAATGATGACAGGAGAACGAAGATGCAGTCCAGTTTGCCAACAGAGTTAAATCAGCCATTGCCCACCAGGGTGGACTAGTAGATCTGCAGTGGTAAGACTTCCCTTTCATTATCACACACACACATACACACTCCCTTTGAGGTATGTGATGCTTATGCTACATGTGGTGTTACTAAGCACGGAACAGTCATCTTAAAACACTGTGCCTGTCTCCGCCCCCCTTGCAGGGATGGAGGCCTGAAGAGGGCAAAGGTCAAGGAATCATTCAAGGAGCAGCAGCAGAAGCAGTACAGCAGTATGGTGGTGGGAGACGACAGCAGCAACAGTGACTAAAAGGGACAAAGTGCAGTGGAGTGGTAACCGACTCGTCCTCAGCAAGTGATGGCTGATGGCTATTTGATTGGACTGGATGTTGAATACTGCTGACTGAATATGTCCTCAGAGTCGCAGGCATAGAAAGGATTACTTTTGACTGTTGAAGGAAGGATTCTCCACAACAACAACCATGGGTATCTTTAAATGGAGTAATGAAGAACATGAACAGACCGAACCAACTAAATGGATTCACCTGTGTGCTGCCATTTTTACTTTCGATGCACAACAGGGAACAAGTTTGTTTTCTTTACAATAAATGTAAAATCTCTCATTTAATATTTCTCCCGTGCGTCCCACCATATTTCTCTCTCCCAATCTATTTATCTCTATCGCTTTATCTCTCATCTAGTGACTGAAAGCCAAGATACATTTTTATTGCCAAACTGTTGCACAAGCTTATGATACATCGTCATTTACAATGTAAGAAACTCTCAAACTGTTTTACATAGTGAAATCACTTCCCTTTACATCAGATATGTTCTAGATATGATTACATATCTGATCTATGGCAATTCAGCCACAATGTGAACAGGCAATCGAAAAGATTAGATCCGAGTAAGAAAAGAATGGAGCCTGAGCATATAGCTAGCGTAGAGAGGAATGTGAAGCTGTTGTTTTACACTTGTTTCTCGTTCAAGTATGTAACACTGAGACTATGTCAAATAGTTCACTTCTAAAACCGTTTATAATGGCAGTGAGACATTTTTAATATTAAGGAAAACGTCACCAGTCACTAAACAATTACCAAACTTTACAAGTCCAAAGGTGAAAGGTTACCAAAATGCAACAGGGAGGTGTTGGCAATTAAATAACACATCATGGTGTCAGGCATTGCAGACACACAAAGTCCATAGATGATGGGTGGCCTTTATAGCAGGGTGCATGTTTTTGACTTCTTTAAACTCTTGTCACTTGACAGTTTCTCTTCCGATTCATCATCGCTGCCTCGAGACTTCTCTGTGGTCCCTTTTTAAAATGTTGAAAAGCATTTCAGTACATTCCCGAGTCATTTAGCTTGATCTGTAAATGCAATTTGTCTCACCATCATCCTCGCCATTGTGTGGAGGACTGGCATCCTGTGATGAAATCAGACAACATTGGGTTTAATAAATCACTGACGCCAACTCTTGGCATCAGTTATTGGTGTTTCCAAAATGTCAGTGAAAACTGTGTATGTATAATAAGACTGAGTCCATTGTGTGTTTTTGAAAATCTGATATACCACTTACCCGTGTACCATCGCTTCCCTGCTTTAGTCTCTGTGTAGATTCCAGATACCTGCCAAAAGGGAGAAATCAATCATTTACATTTCGGAAGAGCAACATTGTGTTTTTGTAATCAACAAGACGGAAACATAGATGCACAATGGTCCACTTAGAGCATTCAAGCATTAATTTCTGCATGACTAAATTGTCCTGAGCAAAGCAGCCAGGAGAAACACGCCATAATGAAACATTTATGAGGCTGATGAATGCCTAATGTCATTATCTTAACCTGCACTGTTCGGATGACACACAGGCTGCTATTGATTCAGGCACCCTGTGTCAACAGGGCTTTGATGGCTAAGCAATGGGTGACTGTAACCTTTGAAATTGCCCCTAAACAGAAGGCCTTAAAAAAAAAAAACTTTATAAGATGGACCGCACTTAACAGACTGTAATTCGAAGTGTAGATGTTCTGCACAATGTAGATAATTGTTTTAAAGTTCTGATTCTGAACTCAAATAGCTTGTAAGAGTATTTCCTTCATTACAATTTGTTTGTGGAGGAAGTTAGATAAGATACAAATGTATTAATCCCGTACTTGTTTCATAGATTGCTCAAAATGGTATGCCTGATTGAAATGTCCTAGGTCAGGTTAAATGTGTCATGCAGCTTGGAATTGTATATTGTAAGTACGTTATATCATTATTCAACAGTACATCACTTGCAGCATTAACAGTATTAAAGTGTTCACTCACCGTTTTAGGTAAGAGTCGTTGCTCCTGTTATACAGTTTAGTCTCCTTCGTCACCCCATCTGGTGTCCAGGCTATGGCCGTGTCTACTCCTAGGGCCACTCGGCCTGTTGCTCCAGAGGAAATGGGCATGGTTGTGACCAGACCTACATTTCACACTCAAAAAAGTACTTTGGGTAAAAGTACTGATGTTTGGCTCTTGGTTATGGGAACAGCTTAGGAGTCAATCTTTAAACCCCACTGGTGTTGCGGTGTACTGGTTATCTTTGTGAACAAGGACAATGGGACTGCCTGGGAGTGGAATTTATTGGGGGGGAGGGGGTTTGTTGTTGTATCCATAGGAACATTGACCAATAAGATTGGAATTGCATTTAGACCCGAATGTGTTGAGAAGCCTGAATGTTGACCTCATGATGGAAGCACAAGAGTTTTTTCAACCATGATCCTTATTATTATGTTTTCATTGATATTTTCAGAGCTTCTCTAAAGAAATGTATACGTTTATTCTACTAACATGCTTCTCAAAGCCACACTTTATTTTGCTGAAATGATGTAAAAAGGTACAGAATCAACAGTTGCCTAATCAACCGGGTACATTTTCAATTTACAATACAATTGAAATAATTTTGCAACACAACAAATAAGCCATATTATGGAAAATATACTAAAACACTAGTTGAATGATTTTATTAGAACCAGGACAACCAACAGAATATGTTTAGGAGTCTTCCTTCTCATCTCCATGTGTGATGATGTAGCAGAGAGACTTGTAGTCCAGGTTCCCAGCCACGTCTATAGGAGCTACTGCAAACGCCTGGTCCACCTAGGTGATCAGGTCAGACTATTAAAATAAATACGTCTATGTGTGACCCAATACCTTATGTCTTCATTTGGGAACAAAAAACAGTACTGTGTGTAAAGAATGTAAAATACTAACCTCTTCTCCTGTGAATTTGTCAGCCTGGTTCATCAATAACCGCCTAAATCTGGATTTCAAAAATTAAAGACAGAACATTAGGGCAAATGTTCCCCCCAAAAAAAAGAAGGTGAATGACGGATATGATTGAGATTAATGGAATATTTTCTTACTCATCCTTGTTGATCGAGCCTGTTGCATTAGGGTCAAAGAGCTTGAAGGCAGCGAGTATGGTTTCCTCTGGGTCAGTACCTGGAAGGGTGGGAAATGATCAGTCAATTCCATTTTTGTTTAGATGCCTAACAAAAATAGTTCAATGCCTTAAGTATTGTTGTGAGTTGTCATTTAACAGGTCTCACCATTTAGTTTCTCTCCAAACAGACTGAGGAACACCGTAAAGTTGATCGGACCCTTTCCCTCATTCAACATTTCTTCTAGCTCTTCATCATTGACATTGAGCTTTCCTGAAACACACACACACACACACACACACACACACACACACACACACACACACACACACACACACAAGCATACGCACAAACACATTTCAAGATAGCATGGGCAAAGGAGAATAACTGAAGTTTGTCACAACTATGTTTTTGAATCTTTTACTATGGATCTTATATTATGGATAGGTCAGTGAGTAAAAGATGAAAGAAAACAATGAGCCAGAACCTAGTTGTCCATAAGTCTCCTTGAGGTCTTGTTTTTTGATAACACCATCTCTGTCTTGGTCAATGCAGCCAAATGCCTGCAGAACAAAGCAGGCATTCATTATTGAACATAAAGAAATATTGATAATTGTAACCATTTTAAGGTAATAATTTAACAAATGTTATTCTATATCCCTTGTTCCATTTTTTCAACCAGAAAAGTGAGCAATAATATATACAGAAATATTAGTTCACACAATAGAGATGTTTCAATAACATTTTAATACCATATCTTTAGAGTCCATCATAGTAATTGTAGGTGTTCCTACCTCTTTAAACTCCTGTATCTGACACTGCTCAAACAGTAATATCAGTTCACACAATAGACATGTCTCAATAACATTTTGATACCATTCCCTTAGAGTCCATCTTAGTAATTGTAGGTTATCCTACCTCTTTAAACTCCTGTATCTGAGACTGCTCAAACATTGAGAAGACATTGGAGCAAGCCTTCTGGGCTCCCCGCTGTCTCCTATTAGCAGCCTTTTTGCTTGCCTTTCCGCCGCAGAGTGTAAACACAATCATTTAGTAGACAGCTTGAACACAACATTCAACAGTATAGACACAATATGACAGTTTAAACCTAACATACAACGATTTAAACACAACATGCAACAGTTTAAACAGAAAAACAATTCATACAACCATACAAGTCACAAAAGTTAACATGGTGACACCACCTCTGCAGGATTGATAAAGCATGTTTCAGTTATTTTATGAATTTTAAATGTTAAAAACGTACACTCTCAAAAGCCTTAAGAATGTTAGAATCAGGCAAACTACTAACATTACATTGCAATGAAATAAGGGTGTGGTTGACTATCTTACCATTTCAGGATGAGTGAGTGTGTGTAATAAATCAGCTGAGTTCCAGACTATGACTGATGCTGAGGGAGGGTTAATATATGACCCATGTTATCTCTTAGCTTCTTATAATAGCCTATGGTGGAGAGTATAGTCCCTTACATGGACACCTACACCATCTCTCTGTTGCTCTCTCTGCTCCATGTCTGAGATAAGAGAGAGAGAGAGAGAGAGAGAGAGAGAGAGAGAGAGAGAGAGAGAGAGAGACAGAGAGAGAGAGAGAGAGAGAGAGAAGAAGAAGTGACGCAGCACAGATTCCGCTAGGACTGGAAAGAGAGATAGCAGGGACAAGAACCACAGTTCCATCACAGTTAGCTCATAGCAACTGTTTGGAATTGATATGGTTAATAGTAAAAGTCATTTTCACTGCATGGTTGAATGCAGACAGAACGTTAGAAGGTTCTAAAAAGTAGATGCTTTTGTCCATACTAGTAATAAAGTTGAACATTTTGAGGATAATCTTGATTGTGTTTTCAGCGCTCAGAAAAACATGTATCTGTATAAGAAAGGAAAAAAAGTCACACAACCAATCAGTTTTTTCTAGTGGAAGAATTACACAAAACCTTTTTGGACCAGAGACATTAAAAAACTCTTTATTTACAGGTTGAAACAGTCATTAAAACCTTGCTGTAGTGTAGAGGATCAGTTGACTCTCAAAAGTGTTTCAGTCTCGCTTTAATCTTTAAGTAAATCTCAAATACAAATGAATGTCTTGTATTTGCTTGTTTTTAATTTAAACACTTCAACTCTTAATTACCTAATTATGTAGCAATTATATTTACAGTCAGGTCTATTTTTCATACAAAGCACAATACATTATTAAGCCAATATAAACAAAAAGTAATTAACAACTCTTGGCTCTTGGTTTAGGGGTGAAACGGTTCACAAAACTCACGGTTCGGTACGATATGGTTGTGTCAGGGTTCGGTATAGTTTCCATCGACAAATAAATGCCTGTACATTTTTCCTTGGTATTTAGATTTTCCATGTATTATTAACATATACATATATATATATATATATATATATATATATATATATATATATATATATATATATATATATATATATATATATATAACATGGATAGCTTGGCTTCCAATAGCATAGGGAAACATAAAGAAATCATTAGTGCCTGCTTTATAACATGAAATATTATATAGTCATTTAAACAAAACTTCAACAAGGAATAAATAGATCAGCAGCATATGGCAAAATTAAAGGAAAAATGCAGGGTTTTTCTACCTGGACCGTATTTTCTGATCATTTTGGGTCTAAGGGACTAATGTGGACAATGTTTTTCTAAATTGGTCCAGTATTGAGCAAGAATACTGCAGCCGTAATCCACAAAAATGGGTTACAATGTAATCCTTTGGGCCAATATTATATATATATATTAATATATTTGCCCGTCAATGTACGTCCTTTAAAAGTGCTTGTTTTTGCCACTGATAGGCTCAGATTATATACTATCATTATGTAAAGGATCCCTACAGAGAAATACAACCTTCTTCTCTACCTTTCACTTGATCCAGTTTGTTATTGTGTCCTATCAAGTCTCGCTTAACTTTAGTTTCACATCTACACCCTTATATTTCATCCCCATCAATAACTCATCGGTTATCTTTAAAGGGGCCCATCTACGTCCGTTAACTATCAGCTCGGACATATGAACTTAGAATTGACTTCTGTGCAAGTATTGTTTTCCTTTGGTTGCAATTGTGATCCTATATAAAATATCTGAAACAACTTTGTTTTTCTAATTTCAAAATTAGAACGAGTAATTATTACAAATGGTGTGTTGGTCTGTGGTGGTCTTCTTGTGGTCCCTTACTTACATTGTGAAAGACATTCCTCAACTCAAGAAGTGATTCCAAACTTCTGGCCAGAGTTCTGCCCCTGGCCACACTGTCTCAGGAAAAGGACTCTTAAGGCCGTCAGAAATCCCCATTGATGAGGCAGGAGGGGTCACGTTGCATGACGACAGCCCTACTGTGTGATCATGCACGCTGCCATCTTACAGGCTACAGCCGAGATGAGGGCGGCACCCCTGCCGCTTCCCTCCTCTGATTGGATGAAGGTGATGTCACAATGCGGTGTGAGCTCCCGAACTATCTCGTGGAACCTGTCTTGGAAACTGTGAAAAGGAAACAACAAATAAGAACCAAGAATAGAAGATGAAGTCACAACTCCGTATCTCTACCATCTATATGGTTCCCTCTCCCGCTGCATTCGGCAAACTTGCACCTGCATAAACCCTTTGTGTTTCGGCCTACGCCTCACCATGGGTGCAGTTTGTAGACGGATCCATCAACGCCCACTGTGATCTTGAGTGCCTCCTGGCTGCGGCGCTCGCGCATGACGTTGATCACCGCGGCGAGACCTGCGGCGCACATGTGAGCGGAGCGCGTGGAGACGCTCTCGCACACCAGGTGCACAATGTCACAGTCCAGCTCTGATGGCAGCAAGCCCAGGGTGGACAGGATGTTATAGATCTGCTTCCTGTCCCCAGAGTCACTAACATGGGGAGCAGAGGGCGAAAAAGGTCTTTATTAAGTCTTTGTCTATTATAGCATACCTTTGATATGTTATTAGGTCAAGTCCAGGCATCTATTCTGAGAGTGTTTACAGAAGTCTATTGGTGATTCACTTGAAACAAGGACCAACATGAATGATGACTTATGAGCATTGTGGAGCACGTCCTGTGAAGCATGTCACATATGGCCTCACCTCTCCACCTGGGACACATAACGCGTCTCGAAGCCGCCGCGTGTCTTGAGCAGGTCCGAAGCTTCGCCATTAAACAGCAGGTCTTCGTTGACAAGCTTGATCAGAACCAGTCTGACCAGCTCTCCCATGTACTTCCCGCTGATCAGCTTCTCATATCTGTCGAGAGCAACAAAAAAAAAAAAAAACCAAACACACGGATGAGGTAAAGACACCGCTTGGGAAGGAGGAGTGACAGTTGGGGAAAGAGACAAAGAGCGATGAAAGACGTACGCATAAGGAACGTGCGTCATGACAACACATGTGCAAACAACAGCGCCTTCTCTATTTTCGCCGGGGCGAGGCGCAGCAGGGGAAGGGGGGGGGGGGGGGTGGTCCGGATGCAAATCTGCATGTTGCCCTTTTTGGGCCGTGGAGGCTGAAGAGGGTGAGTGAGACCCAGCGCGTTGTGCGGGATGTCGGGTGAAAGGTAAACAGCCTAATGGCTGTTGAGCACCAGCCCAAGTTCAGGAGAAAGGGATCATTAATCTGACACCTCCGTCTGCTGACTGACCGCTGACGTATACACACTCTGACCAGTAACAAACATACACTTGCAAAGAGCCGGTCACTTAGCAACCACACAGAAGTGCTCAGCTGAGGGTCAGGTGAGTATTGCTCAAGAGTGATAATTATGATTACCAAAAAAACAAAACAGTAACTAATCGAGTAAGTGGCATCTAAGGTTAAATGCCCCAGTGTTTCCTGAAAGTGCACGTTCCCCTGAAGAGTAGTGAACGCATGTGCACATTGGGGATGGGATTACATAACCTTTTCCTACGTGTTTCTCAACTCACAATTGCTGTCCGGGGTTTAGGGAGAACTCGTCCACCACTCGGTCGTACTCCAGTCTGAAGTCTTCCAGCTCGCCATTGTCCCCGAAAGCCCCCCACTCTGTGTTCACACACATGCGACCCTCCTCTCCCTCCACCAGCTCCACAGTTCGCATCTCCTCCATGTAACAGGCATTGCACCCAGTGCCTGTGAAAAAGACGATTCTCATTAGGATGTGTTGTCATAGGGTTCTTTTTTTATGTGTTGCTGTTTTGCTGTGTGTGTGTCATATGGCAGCTTACCAACAATCATCCCAACCTCACAGCTGCGATCTTCGTAGTAGCAAGATATCATGGTGGCCACTGTGTCATTCACCATGGCAACCACATCCATCTCAAAGTCCTGAATGACATAATACAGAAAATAAAACAATCACATTAGAGGACATTGATGTTGGAGTTGTTGGTGTAGCTTTCCCCTGAGCTGAGCTACTTACCCCTCGCCTCTTGATTGCATCCCTCAGCAGGCCCACAATATTGTTCCCTTCTGCCCCTGAAGCCTTGAAACCTTTGGTCCAGTTCAGTAGAATACCCTGTGGGAAGAGCCAGCATAACAACATGGACCTACTTTCTGTCAACGTGTCATGTTTCTGCTGCTACAAAGTCCTACGGACAACTTAAAAGGTTGACCATTTCCACTTCTTGATAATACAGAAGAATTTTTTGGGTAAAGCTTCACAGGATTTACCCAGATGTTTTCTCTGAGAATCAGCCTACCTTGTCGATATCTTCATGCCGGACGGGGAAGGAGAAGGTGAATCCAAGTGGAAGCTTCTTATGTTTGATGTGGTGTTTGCCCAGAAAATCTGAGATGCACTCCGCTATGTAGTCAAAGAGCTGTGTGTGTGTGGGGAGACAGAGAAGGTATGTTAGAAACATCCTGAGATCATGACACCTATGGTAGTTCTTAATGAAAGTTAAGAGAAGGGGTTTTTTACTCACCATTTCAGCGGTCCCGGTCATCGCGTCTTCGGAGATAGAATACATCTGGTTTTTGGTCTCCACCTTCCAGCCCAGCTCCTCATCCTCTCCCACCTTCACCAGCATGACCCGGAAGTTGGTGCCCCCCAAGTCCAGGGCAAGGAAGTTTCCCACCTCTGACGTAACCGCAAACACTTCAATGTATTCATCAGCTTTACCGTTCAAGTAGCGAACGTCAGGCTCATGCTATCCTAGCCTTAGCAACGCTCCGATGTCAGAGCAACACTTACAACACTTAAATGTTCCCTAGCAACAGGCCGCTTGGTGCAAAAGCGACAATTATTGCAATGCATAGTAGAGCGGAGCAGTGTATATACCTGATCCTTCTGGGGTAGAGCAGACGTAGGTGGGAAGCATTTTGACGCTGGCTTCCTTGTGTGTCTCCAGACGCAGTCCTCGGTCCATCTCGAGCTGCATCCTCTTCATGACCTCTTTCAGGTCCTCCTTATTCAGACGGAACTCTGAGAGAACCTGCTCCACCTTTCAGAGGCAGGGGGAATGTCAGAGCTGCCGTTAGATAATCAGTCAAAAATTATACATAACGTTTGCTGCCAAATGTAGGCATAATATTTAAGACAGGAGCAGACAATTGAAAAGGGAGTCCATAGAAAAGTATAGAAAGAATGTCTTGCAAAATAAATCTTTCAGCGTGCATCTTCCAGCAAAAACTAAAATATCCATAAACATTGGCAAACACAAAGCATGAAACCACTATGAAAAAACACACAAGTTACAACAAAATTCTTAAACAACACAACCATTTTGACAGTACAGGGACGATATATGAACATTCTTTGCCCAACCCAAAAGATCGGTCTGAAACAACATGGGTAGGCATGTAAACACAAAGTGAATGAATAACATTACAACCACTCAACCATAGAATCACCTTAAGATGTATTACCTACCTATATTGCTCCTATATTTATGATGGACTGGATTACAGGACCAAACTTGCTCTGCTATCTGTCCTATGCTTCAAGTCCAGTGGGTTTACTCTGATCTTGGATAATATAATTTTGTGCACCGAGGAATCATGGAACTAACACATCTTCAAGCTCGACACTCTCCCCCATTTCAAGTCTAGGATCTCAAACCACTTCAACACAGCGGGCTAGTGTTTTCACAGAGTATTGTCCCCTTTGATTTGTTTAACTCTGCATTTCTCTGTATCTCGATATCATTGCAAATGAGAGAAACCTTGTTGATCTTTGAGGCTTAAATAAAGGTTTGATGAATGAATGAATGAATAAATGAACGAATGAATCATTATGACGGGCTATAGAACAAGCAGTTGGTCTTACCATGAGGATTCGATCCACCTCAGCGTTGTAACTACTGGGCATCTTCAGAATCTGCCTAAGATGAGAGCTGACACACGGCATCTCCACTGGTCTACTTGATGTGCTGCTGAATGTGCTGAGGCTGTTTCTAGGTGTGCGGTGAGTGTGTGTGTATTTATGATGTAACAGGGAACCGTCTGGACCACTGAGAAGAGCAACTCTGTGGGTTTTTATGCTCAACTAAAGTGGGCAGGCCACAGAGGATGAAGTGTCTTAGCTCACCTTCTCGTAACCTCACCCCATCTGGTCACATGCAAACAAACACAGCACCTTTACCACAGATGCAAACCCACATGAAGGGGGGGGGGGGGGGTCTGCTGGCCTGGAGGATGCATGAGGATCCATGATCCGATGAAAATATGAATATTTTCATTGTAGTGCTACAAAGAGACCTATGAATATCAGACAAGTTTGTGATCTGCGTTCAACACACATACCAGTATTTATTATTAACATTTCATATGAAGCTTATGATCTCACATAAGGGGTATGCTCATACATGCTAGTTTGTTTTGTTTTATGTCTGTGAGAAAGGTTCACAGTAATTTTTCAGACCATAATGTAAAAATGTTTACAATTCTTACAAAGCTTTAATGGCCTAAGCAACAAAAAACGATTGATGGCTTTTGTTTATGACTGTGTTCTTATATGAGGCAAGAGATGACCTCTGACAATTAACTATAAATAATGTAAATATGTACATATTTGTATTTATTGACAGACTGTTCACCCATTCATTCCTTCAGAGATCCAGTGCAGATATCTAGGGACAACTGCTCAGTGTTTTACTTCATCTTTATTTTTAAATAAAGATAAGTTATGACACCTTTATTAATGATAAAGAAAGAAAGATAAATTGTATCTTAAACATGCTGTGTGGGCATTTTGGATAGAGATCCACTCATTACCTTGAAAGGAGGAACAAATAATTGTAAGATCAAATTAATTTGAGTCATTTGTGTAAAGTCGATCAATAGATATGTTTTGAATGAAGGCCAAGTACTATATAGCTGATTATTATCTGGTTGATTTAACCAGCAGCAGTGTTTACAGAGATCTGCTTGATGGAGCTCCATCCCCCCAGCTGACCTCACACAGCCACCTAAATCTACGCACAGACTTAGACAGATTGAAGACATGAGAACACACAAGTTAGAAACACAGAGCAAAGTAAACTGAGGAAAGGCCCCCTCCAGACAATTTCACATCCTGTTCCTTTTGTCCTTTTTTCACCCTAATGAAGTTGGATCAGATAATTGAATGTAATGCAAGTTGCAGTTGTAAATATACCTACAGGTACATGCTGTTAATGTAGTATACATGGCTTATTTAATATGCTGATAGGACTGCTAACTTTGGGGTCCCCTTGCACTCTTTTAGACTGTAGCCTATAAATATAACAGTTAACTTTTGGGTGACCTCGTGCCCATATAATAAAATAAAATAAACTATACAAATCAAACAAGGTGGACAAATGTAATACATTTTAAGTTAGAACATGATCCTTTATGTCATCCATATGGAAATGCTTAAATTATTGAGCATAACAATTCTTGTTTTTTACCTTTTCCATCGTAAGAGAGTCCATGCCAAATATTTCTCGTTGACCATGGATGCTGCGATGAACGAACTGGCTTTTGGTGAATCAGCACTGTTAATTAATTATCTTCATTAGCAATTGGTACATTGCGTCCCTGCAGTAAAAAATGATTTAAAATAATCCATTGTATTATAAAATTAAGTGTGAGGCCTATAACTCTTCACTGCATGTTTTTTCTATTAAAAACATAATCAAATAAAATTAAGTTTATTGTTAAACTAAAACCTCTTTGACGACATTGTCTGATTAGAAAGACTTAAGAATGTATCTTAATTCCTCGCATTGACGTCCATCTGAGGTCCTCAAAGCCAAGCTGGTTGGCTAAGGTTGGTGAAGTCCGTTGAAGTCTATTGCCAAATAGCCTATAGGCCTAACGTTACTTCAAATAAACATATTTTGGTCTTAAGTAGGCCTACTATAAACTATAAGACGAGAATAATGTAGTTGAGTAGATAATTGGCTGTTACATTAAGAAATAAAAATACATTGACCAATACATAGCCTACAGCAAACAATCCTTAATTCCGGGAAATAAAAAAAAACATTCTTGTCTTAGCACAACTTCCCATCAACAGCTGCGCCGTGCTGGCTCCCTGGTTTCCACGCCAAAACGTTTGCAATGTTTCCCTGGAAATGGTTTTACCGACCACACATTGATGGGAAACACTTAGCTCAGAACTAAATGGCTAGGGCGAAATTGTTAAATGAAGCAACATTATTTGGGAAAATACCAAATGATGGTAGCAGATCTTTCTATCAACAATCTACCATTCACAGGACAAAACAAAACCTTAAAACGACTAGCAACACACAACATATATCTTTATATCTTTATATATATGATAGCTATATCTAGATATAGATAGATATATTGATATATAGATATAGATAAAGCTTTAGATATAGATGGAAAAACTGGGTAGAGCTGAACGTGTCAATGGTAGAGTGTTGATAGAAAGAGATATAGCTATATTGATATATATATACGTATGTATGTGTGTATATATATATGACGAAATTCGTTGCTTTATTTTGGTGATATATCTGGGAATTAAGCGGGATGTATTCGTTGCAACGGCTTTCTCCCCTGCCGAGCCCCTACACATCCGGAACCTTTCTCGTCTCGATGTTCCTAATCGGACTCATATTCCGCTGGACACTTTAAGGGTTGTGACGTGGTAATGGGTTGTTGTCCAGTTAGCATTTTGAAAACTTCTCTGCCGTAATCGATTTTCGTGCTCAAAAGTTGATGACAATTCTTTCAAACCCAGTGTCGTGCGGAGTTGGGAACTATTGTGGTTTTCTGGAGCAGGACCAAACTGTGCGGCTGCTTTGTGTGGTGAGGCCCGCACCTCGACCCACTAGCCACAGCCAATTACATAGCATAGATACAATAGTTGTTATGACGTAATCTGCTCTATATAACACTACGTTACTATCATGTTAAAAAGTTTATTTATTTTGTAGGAGGCCGACATGGCCTCCTACAAACTACAACAGCAAGTTGGCCAGCACGTTATAACCGTCTAATGTTAGCAAGTACAACTCCTTTAGTATTAGCACTCCTATATAAGCTGGATGAGTATGACTCGTCATGTGTTTCGTATTGTGTTGTTTTGCTCATCAGATCATTGGGGACTCGCTGCTCATATCTGCCGTGTGACTGACATCACCGCCACTTTGCGTCAACATGAAACTCTACAGCCTCAGCATCCTTCATAAAGGTGCCACCAAATCCCACCTACTCAAGGCGGCCTACGACCTGTCCTCTTTCAGCTTCTTTCAGCGCTCCAGGTGGGTGTTACCCCCCCCCCCCCCCCCCCCTCCTCCGGTATTCCCTTGTAGTTTTTTAGATTGATAGTTATTACAATCTAGATGTATCTTTCTTTTAAATTTTATCGCGATGTTATTGGTACTTCATAGAAGAAAAATTGTGCATAAATATTATCATTCAATTTTTTTGGTGCTGTTCATTTGGATTGAGCCATTGTTGATTTATTAGATACGAAGTTGTCTGTTATCATAATCCTCATGTGCATTGTCTCATTTGGTCTGTAGTGTCCAGGAGTTCATGACATTCACCAGTGCCTTGATTGTTGAACGGACATCACATGGAAGCCGAGCCTCTGTCAAAGAACAAGGTTAAATATGAGCACACTTCCAACGCAATGAAGGACTCCATTAGGCTGGGGCAGTAAATATTTGTTCATACCTTCCTGACATTTCACCGGGGTATACGGTGTGTGACGGTATTTGTGTAAAACAAATGTTATAAAACAAAGCAAAAGCTGAGCTGCTGGTGATAGAAGTCATTGTAGCATGTATGACATTGTCTAGCCTACAATACTGTGTATCTAATATGCAACTAGCCAACTTTTACAAGTCTTGCTTGGTTTAAATACTTGTGGCAAATAGAATAATGAATAGATAGGACATAAGCGCCCGTCTTCCATAGATTAAGGGCCAAATCTCAACGAGTAGGACCTACTTGTGCACTCGTTTTTCTTTTTTAAGTCAGCGATAGTTTCCACCAATGTACACATATGGAAAGTAAGTTTAACCTGCATTATATACAATCTGTGTGTGTTACACCCACACCGAAGCGCCACTGGCCACGCAGTTTATTTTTTACCTGCTTTTTACTGTTGTAGAGCTAGCGGGATACACTTCTAAACAGCGATTTTAATCCATTGCGTAACATGAGACGTATCCGGGGTTAATGGCGTTTTGGTTAGGCTATTGTTTAGGGCAGCGTACTTTGTAATTCGCCTCTTGTGTAGAAATATTGACCAAATGATGGCTCTGTAGAGAGTAGTGCTGCTGCCCGACCGCCTCCTCGGCAGATAGACATCGCTAGACACAGGCGTCTTTAGTTCCCCGTGTCAGATCGCTGTAATTCTGAGTTTCAATATCTGTTGAATATTCAATATCTTTCTAACTTAAAAAAAGTATATACTTTCAAACTTGAGATGTGTGATTGTTTTAATACACCACCACAGCAGCAGTATGCTGTTATAAATGTCACTTTCAGTTTTGATGTCAGGGCGTTCCGGGTGGGCGGTCATTAAAATAACTTGTCAAACGCGGGGGAACTCCGCCTACCCGAGCCAGCAGCTAATCGTTGGCGAACGAACCTATTTCAGTCTCAACAACAATGCAACGGCGAATACTTTATTTTGGAATATTTAATTATATATCCTGCTATATGACTTTGCCAAAATACATATCAACATAATAAAAAATGTATTCATAAGATAGGATAAAAGTTTAATAGAAAGAGGTGCGTTTGTATATTTGACGGTATTTAATTTCATACCTTCTGTATTTGTAAATACCCTGGTATACCATAATATCGTGATACCGCCCAAGCCTAGAATCCATTACCTCCACCCATATTCCCCACACACTCTAGCACAAAAACCTGGGTCCTCTACCAAAACCATCACGGTTTCGTTCAGTCATCTTAATCAGTGCTGTACTTGAAAGGCTCTGTAGTATGTCAAATCAGAAGTTCTTGCAAGAACATATACTGTATATGTGCTGTGCAGATAATTAAATTGAAACAGTCCAGATGCAGGTTATTCTATAAGGTGTTGAAATCCTGGTTGGGTGGGATTAAAGTGTCTGCTAAATGACAATAGTAGTAGTAGTAGTAATAGTTGTTAGTATAAGACAGACTTGTATTAACCACTGGAAGTTATTGGCTTTACAGGTGTGATATCCCAAAAGTGTTTATACCAAACAATCCTCCTTCTCCATCCTTCAGAGTATCTTTGTCATGTGTACGTGAGGAATGATGACCTGAGTGCGGTCGTCATAGCAGACCATGAATACCCGCAGAGAGTCTGCTTTACACTGCTGGACAAGGTGGGCAGCGCTGGCTACACAGACACCCTGGAATCACTCACTCTGTCTTGACACTTATTCAGAATAATCCATTCTGGGTGTGTTATTTCTTAACCTTTTTTAGGTTTTAGAGGAGTTCTCAAGGCAAGTGGACAGTATAGACTGGCCTTCTGGAAACCCTGACGCCATCAACTACAAAGCCCTAGATATTCACCTTGCTAAATACCAGGTACCCTTTTTAACCATGTGATATAGTTTGTGTGTTTTAAATGGCATGCAGTACAATTATTTAGCAGACGCTTTTAAATGGCTTTCATACAGTTTGGATGTTGTGTGCTGAAGTCAATTAAGATGATGCTGCCAGTATTTTAAGTGTTTAGCAATGAGAGAGTTCTGATAATGGCTTTTAATGCCAGATGTATTGCATAATACATGGTAAGCTGAATAGCTAAATAACCATTGAAGTTAAACTTTACAATTGCCATTTTAAAGTGGGATCTGAGGTAAATTTTTGCCATGTTGCTTCGTGTAGAAAAAAAGGAAAAGTTAGAAGTTCTAAGCGTAACAAGAGTTTAGAATGAAAGGTGACCGAAAGCTTCTGTTTCTGGCTAGAATCCCAGGGAGGCGGATGCAATGACCAAGGTTCAGGCCGAACTGGATGAGACAAAGATTATTCTGGTGAGACATGTTTTGAGAAAACCTTGGATGGCTTGTGGACCCTGGTTGCTGGAGTTGCACAATGGTGCTAATGGTGGTCCTATCTGTTTATCTAGCACAACACCATGGAAAGCTTGCTGGAAAGGGGGGAGAAACTGGATGATCTAGTGGCAAAGTCTGAACACTTGGGCAACCAGTCCAAAGCTTTTTACAAGACTGTAAGTCCTGGAATCTTTTTCCTAATGAGATACATTGCCTAGCAGACAGCAACCAATCCTAATTCGATTTTGTGTGGGTTTTTTTTCTCTGTGCAGGCACGGAAGCAGAACTCATGCTGTGAAATCATGTGATGCCTCTGCCTTGTCCCCTCGGACATGCCTCTCTGCCTTTCTGCTTTTCCTATGACTCCCATCATGCACCTGCCGCCAGCTCTCAGCACATGGGCCAGATGCTGCTCAGGGTAGACAAACTGGGAGACATGGTGGAAGACCATGGGCATCTAGATCTGGCCTGACTGGTGGGAGCTAAAGGAGGTGGCTGAAGGGGGTTTAGCCAGGGAATTATTTTTGAATCTTTCAAAGGTAAACGTCATTATGGTATTTCAATGCCAGCTGAGGAGTTAATAGTGTGAACTTGTGTATTGGTGGTGTGTTGTTCAAATGTCTTTAAAAACGCATTTTCGGTATTCCGATTTTAAATTTTAAAGATCCAGAATGGCGTTTAAGCTTTACTCCTAGGAAACCATGAACGAATACCAACAGTAGGTGTCTGTTCTTTTGCTTCAAGTTAAATCCTGACAATCTGCCACTCTTATTATAAAGTAAAGGAAATTATAAAGTAAATGATTTCAAGGTTAAATAACTCCCAAATCCTGAGTTTGACATAGGCCTAGGTGTCTGCCCACTTGGTGTCACTGTTGATTTACTCCTATTTGTTTCTGCTTGTTGAGGTCAGCTGAGGATCTGTAATGCAAGCCCAACCAGCAAGGGGGCTTCTCATATGCGACTGGACCTTTTGATAACGATTATTAAAGTTCTTTTTTTTTTTTTTTACCTCATGATGATGAGCAAACACTTTCAAACATTCCCATTTAGAATTGATGGGCTTGTGATGATACAAATGTTTCTAATAGTTGGTGACCGTTTCAATGAGCTTGTGAGTAAATTGATGTTTGGATTCAACACATTTACCAGATTAATGTTCTCTTGCATTGCGCCTCATCGCTACATGGCTCCAATGTCCATCATGCTCCTTTCAAGTCTCGGACCTCTTTTACAACAACGTCCCTCATTCTTGAATAGATTCACTCAGATCTAGACTGGTTGTTTGATGATAGTCCACTGGTAAAACAGAGCCCAGATGTAATGCGATACAAAGGGCATCTTGGATTTTTAGCCTAGACCAGATGCATATAACCATGCTATTCATGTAAATGGATGTATAACTGAGTTTATTCCATCACCTGCTGGCACAACACTGTCCTATCCATGTTCTCGGACTGACTACATATTCCATGCCCCGGTGAGTGTATCTTGAATTTGCTACAGATAATTGAAGAAAAATTGGGAGACATTGTACATCCCATTATGCTAACTAGGTTGAATCTCCGTTTGTCTGCATCATCCAAATAACTTGTTATTTTTGCTTTGGATTGACCTCCGGGAATTGGATCAGAATCTATATAAGTTAAGACACCGTGTTCCCAGCCAATAACTGATTATCTATTTAAGATGAAGAATTGCCTTTGGTATTGTGTCTGGGTGTCTTAAGATGTCTTACTTTAAGTGTGTGTGTGTGTGTGTGTGTGTGTGTGTGTGTGTGTGTGTGTGTGTGTGTGTGTGTGTGTGTGTGTGTGTGTGTGTGTGTGTGTGTGAGAGAGAGAGTTGTTGCTTCTACACTTTTTACAGTATTTATGTGCAATACCTTTTTTCTTCTATAATTTTTTTTGTTGGCAGAAAATACAGAGTAGGCTAGACAGGCAGGTTAGAGAATCCAAAACCTTGTAAGTCTGTCCACGGGGTTGCTGCATGGGTTATAGCCACCATGTGTCGCTCTTTCTTTCCAATTATAATTAGCTAAATTGTCAAACATACAGCAACTATATCAATAAAATGTTAAACTCCAGTAACGTTTGCAAATTTAAGGAGTAGGCCAAAAACTATTCGTAGGCTTATATATGGTAGGAATTTTAATAATATGTCACAGCCAAACTGATTGTTTTAAAATAACTTTAAATCGAACATGGCTCAACTGTATGTAAGCGTGCTCTGTCGTTTTATTATTTTCAGATGTATTTCTGTTGTTGAAATAAAAGAATATTGATAGCATAACAACGTTTATCGTATAGCCTACTATTTGACATGAATTTGTCCGCATCTTGGTTGGAACATTCTGTCACAAAATGTGGAAAACAAGTATTTGCCAGCAGGCCTGGTGCAGGTGCTAAATATTTTAAAATTAATGCATTGAATCGTTCGATTAAATAGATGTTTGGGTTTTGCAATCAAACAGCAGGGATTTTGTTAAATCACCCATATCACCAATCTACTATAACTTTAATCTTTCTCCGCCTTACATACTGTTTTACAAGGTCAACATGACGCGTTGAGACCATAGTGAACCTTTCTCAGCCGTGAGCGGAAAACATTTCGAAGCGGGAGCCCTTCTCTGATTGGGTCATGGGCTTCAAGTGTTGAAAACAAGGAGATGGAACTATAAACAAGACGATAACCATTGACTAAAACTATTAGAAACTGTTTGAGAAAGTGCATGATTGGATACAATATATAGTGTAACTTTAACGGAAATTAACAGCGGTCAAAGAAACCTGTTGACCTAGTTTTCTCTGGTCTACAGGTCCTTTTTTTAAATTAGAGATTATGCATGCCAGGTTTCGAGGATTTTGGTAATTAAAAGCCTACCTCTGAATTTACACCGATAGATTGCCTAGCCATGCTGCTGCAACATGACTGAATGTTTTGGAAATACTGCTCGTTTATGTTTACCTTTCATGTCACAACAGTGATGGCGCACTCACATTTTTCACATTGTGCAATGTTTTCTCCGACTATTTTACGCTCAGAGACACTGCTGTCATATGAGGTGGCTTGATCGTAGTTTACTTTGCTGAATTTCCTGAAAAAATCATGCGTTACGGTGGACTTCTAGATGGATCACCCATCTTGGCGACACAGAAATGGTGAGATTCATGAGTCTTGTGTAATTTTACTAAAGGTTCTTTCTATATCTAAGCCGAAACTGCAAAAATATAACACAGCCAACGTCAGTAACAGCAGCCAACTTGTTATCCAATAAAACCAACACTGAAATACAAGTGTCATTGGATAAGGTATGCTTTGCTGAGCAGAACCCAAAGACCGTGCATTTATGTGCTTAAATGCATGTATTACTAAATGACTTTTTCCCGTTTAGGTTCCACTACAGCTGCCACATATAGGCCTACAGAAAAGTCATTTTCTCAAGGAAATGGAATCATCCCTGGTAAGCACAACTCTAAAACACACACACACACACACACACACACACACACACACACACACACACACACACACACACACACACACACACACACACACACACACACACACACACACACACACACACACACACACACACACACACACACACACACGCACGCACATGCACACACACTGTTTGATGAGGTGTTTTTTCTTGACACCCTGCTTTTTTTCGTAAGCCCTAAAGTATCAGTTATGGGCCACGTATGATTACATTGTTAACGACAACTATGCAACTTCATCAAATGTAACAGGTCAACCAGGTGTTGCTATGCAAACGTGCATAGCAACACCTGGATGACCTGTTACTGTTGTATCCCATGTATTTGTAGACTTTGTTATTGGTTGTGTTGTTGTTGCATTTAGACCAACTTGCATCGACAACACTGTTTGGTCTTTGGATTTCAGCATTTGACACCTGCTGACATTTCCCGGGCCCTAGACTTTTGATTATTCAGTGATGTTGCAGTTTTGTTAAACAAACTCAGTCTAAGACCCCCTTCATGCATAACAGCACATGTTGAAATACACACTGTACTGCTCTAGTATTGTTATTATTATGATTGAAGCACTTTTCTTAATCCGAATAGAAGATAGAGGATACTAATGATTAGGTTGTTTGATGTCAACACTTCGAATGAACGTTTCTGTGCTCACGACATTTTTAAGTTTACCACATGACACTCAAAGGAGTTTGTTAAAGTAAATATTGTGGTGTAATATTTTAATGATTATAATTTATTACTTGGAAGGTGAAGATTAAGATGATGCCAATACGTTACCACGACTGCCTGTGATGTACTCCTCTGGCAGTTTGCTCTGCCAGAGGGGTGAATTCCTTTTAGAATAATTTGCTAAGCACATTACAGATGTGTGTGTTGTCTGTTTGCTTATATTGCCACCGTGTATTTGCACTCACAGTATTGTGTGTGTGTGTGTGTGTGTGTGTGTGTGTGTGTGTGTGTGTGTGTGTGTGTGTGTACAGGTACCATTGCAGCTGCGGTATTCATTGCCTTCCTACTGGCTCTCTATGCTGTGCTGTGGAGGTGCATGGTCACACCACCCAAAAGGTAAGGAAGAGGCAGACATGCACACACACACGCCAACTTAGCTTGAACATGTTTGAAGGTTTGCTGGCTCAGTAATCTAGCAGACCTACCTCTGCTGTCACATGTCTGAACTTTGAATCCGAGCTCATCACACAAGGATACATTGTCTCATGTGATAATCAGGTTTCTGTTTACTCTGTGCTTCAAAATAAATGACATTAGGGAGAGGAGGAGAAGGAGGAGGAGTCAGGTATGTTTTCTCTCTCGTTTAGAAAAAAAAGAAAGCGACGAATGAGAGAGCGCCAGAAGACTACTGTGTGAAGACCAGGCCTCAAGTGGTCGGACGGGTTCCTGGATCCGTTCACGATGTTGTTTGGACGTTTTTTCAGTGGCCACAATGACAAAGAGATAAAGATAAGATGCCAAAGAAAGACATATCTGCTGATTCAGCACAGGGAGATCCAGCCAGGAGTTTCCAAACATCTCCTGTTTTAAACTCCAGTCTAAACACATGGAGCCCTGCAGTGTGACTGACTCTGTGTCTGCCAACTTTTTATTCTCCAGGAATCAGGAAGGATGTGCACAAGGAAGGTAGAACGCAAATCTGTCCTTAACAAATATGGCCTACTTATTATGATGTGACATATCCTCTCTCTCTCTCCCTCTCACAATATTTTTTTTTATCTAAAAGCAGAATTTACGCAATATTAAGTTTAATTTAGATTTGTGTTTTTACCTTTTGTTGAGTCAGGTTTATCAGGTTTCAAAACAGTCCTGAGGTATTGGAATGGAAAGTCTATTTGAGTTCTTTGGGATAAACCCTATACAGCATTCACACCTTTTTTAGATAAAAAGTAATCATGGATGCCAAATGAGATGGCATATTTTTGATTTATTAATTTACTGTTTCATGTGATTGATGAGCTGTTGGTTTGGAAGGCATTAGTTGCTTCAGCACATCAAGATGGTATATTGTGTGAAAGTCAACTGTATTTGTAATACTATATTTCTTCTGTATTGTCTGACAACCTGATCTTTTCTATTATTCCTTCACTCAGGTGATACACCAGTTTCCAATACATTAAAAAATTTTAATGTTCGTAGAATTTTTCAGTTGAATTAGGAGGTTGGGTATTTTTTGTTGTACTATCAAAATGTTATTCAATCGAGGGACATTGATTTTTTTTAACTGGCACTGTCTATGCAGTTATTTATATATTCGCTCATTAGGCTTTATCAGAATGAACCAATGATAATCATGATATTTGACCTCATACACATGCATGATGGTTTTCAGTAGCCCCATTCATGTCAGACAGGACATTTGTGTATGAATAAATACTAGGCACTGTGTAAGCTGTTGAATACATAGTCCACAAAGCACACTGCGTGCTGCAATCATATCCCTAAATGGAATTCAAACGGGTTTTTATTTGGCCATGACCTCATTCCAGCTGAGATCCCAAAGTCATTTCAAAATCGACCCTCTAGTGACATCACATGCACATGTGTCCACCCAGATGTATGATGGATAGGTCAGCCTACCAGTTGATACAGTCCACTTGGTATGCTGGTACGTTGAGCTATCTCATACGTTTGCATATGATGGCACTACATTTGAAGTAGCTTGGCATGTCAACGTCACACCTGGTGGTTAAAAAAGGAGCACTTTTATTCAGATTTGACATTGACCACAGAGTAGATCTGAATTAAATGGGCTAATAGAGGAATGTGGTAAGGGTAAACGGTTTCAAGTTTATTTAAAGCAGGGTTACAAGAGTGAAAAAGTATAGTTGGTCAATTAAAACATAATAATCAAAATTGATATTGTTATAAACCACTTAAAAATTCAAATAATCAGGTAAAACAAATACATATGCAAATTTCTACATTGACCCCATGTCATAAGACTATTTTAAACTATTATTCATTGAAGCACACATTTTCTGCAGAATCTCATACATGTACATAAACATAACATGAATATAACAATGGTGAAAAATATATTTCCAAAAATAGTTGTGCAGACAAACACAACCCCTTAATGTCTCCTTTGTCAGAATGCTGTGGTTTGGTAATGTTGCTGTTAGCCTTGGGAGCTGGTGGTCAGCTGGACTAGTGCTCAAGTAGTCTCACAAATCAGACTTTCCATTCATTTCTAAAGTCTGATGGCAGACAAGCTCAGATCTGGGTAAATAGGGTGTTTCATTAACCTTCACTTCATATTTGTTTCGACCAATCATGTTGCTGGAGGCAGGGATCTGTAAGCCTGTAATTGGCGAACACAAACTCGGCCAGCAGCAGTACTAAAATGTGTCTGTAAAAGGTTTCAAATCAGCCCCATGTAGACTGGCCATTGTAGAAATACACTTATTAAAATCCCCTCTTGAAAGTTAATCCACTCACAAATAAGTTTTCTTCTGTGGAATATCTCTTCGGTGGACAAATTTGAGATTAGTCCTCAAGTAAAGCTTGATAGTTACTGCCTCTGAACGTATCTTAATAATCTCTCTCAAAACATAATAGCTGCATGTCTTTTAAGAGTACAGATACAAGACAAGAGGATGCTAGACGTAGGCTCTACTGGCGCAGCTGTTAGGTGTAAATGATCTCAATGTCGCAGCAGACACACTCCTCCAGTTGTTTGGTATCAAGATTTCTGCTGGTCTGTGTGTAAAGAAGAAAATACATTGAAACCTAGAGAATATACTCTGCATCCTTAATAATACATTTAAAAAAGGTGAATTGGAAAGGTAAGATTTCCATTAAAATGTCTTGCATAGGATTATTATATTTTACTCAATATTTATTGTACAAAATGGATTGTGTATTCCTTCCAATTACATTACTATTTCCTCAAAATGTTGTATCCTGGAACCACTGTAGATAAGTCATAAAGGTTCATTCTATCTATGTTAAACATAGTATGTGTAGAAATCTCTATACTATGTTACGATATTTCTATATCATGGTAATAAGAACATTTAGTGTCAAGGTCAATATGGTAACCCATCACTACCTCTTGAAAAAAGCTTTCAAGCTCAAAAGCTTTGATATTCATAACATCGGGAAAGGGAAAAGTTCTGTTTCGCCAGCTCTTCAAGCTAAAAGGAAAACATATGGGAGGACATATGGGAATAACGGGACCTTCTTAAGCAAGATCAATGTGTGAGCATGCAGCATAATGCTTTGAGTCACCATACTCACGTCTTCCTCTGGTGACACAGAAGGATGAAACAGCTCAACAGAAATGCAAGTGGGGTCAGTATCTTCACCCAATAAACCAGGACTGACAACGACAAAGGCACAGTAGCAATGTTAACCACTTTTGGGGACCCTATTGTACCACCAGATATGGTGTTGATGAGCGATTAAACCATTTCAAAATTGACATCCCAGATGTATGACGGAGGGAGCGCCCTACCAGTTGGTACAGTCCACTGCCACTGGGTATATCTATTTATCTATCATACAGATCCTCTGGCTTGTAGTACCTAATCAACTTTAAAAAAAAGTATAATATATATGGGCTCTTTAACATGTATATTTGTTTAACAAGAATTGGACACTGAAGTTTCTCAGAGAAACAGACCATTAAAACCACATTGTCTGACTGATCTGTCTGTTGGGATTCATGTACGTCATCTTCATGTTCGAGTGAGAGTGAGAGAGTGAGTGAGTGTGTGTTGCGTTACATGTGTGTATGTGTGTCCCGCCGTCATGGCGGGTCCTGATTGGTACTGGTTGTCATCATGTTAGCACAGTGTATCTATGCGCGGTGTGGGTGTGTGCACGCGCATGCAAGGGAGTGTGTCTCACAGTTACTGCTGGTCTTGATGGTGGTGGTCATCACTGGACCAGAGCCTGCCTTAGTCAGAGCACTCAGATGGAACTGGTACATCTTGTCCTCTTGCAGGCCCTCGACAGTGACCCATTTTCTTCGCGGGTCCATCACCGACACGTTGAATAGCTCTCCACACGTCAATAAAACAAAAAATTTAAACAATCGAATAAAACGTTAACTAGCTGGAAAGTTGTAATCTAGGGAGGCGACACAGAGGTACACTCATACTTGGAAGGAATTACTTACCGGATGTTTGACCAGGTGACCCCAGATCGGCTACTTCCTTCACGGTCACCCAATAACCTATGATTGAGCCTGGATGAGTTGGATCCTCTTCATTGTAATACCACTCGAGTGTCACAGAGGAAGACGTTCTTGTCACAGGTCTCACCAGACGCGGACGCTCTACAGGCTCTGAAGGAAGTTGGGGTGCAACAGGGAGGAGTACAGAAACACATACAGGCTGCATTGTGGTGTGGTGAGATTCATTTGACCTGTTTGCTAAACAGGAAAAAAGTAATAAAATAACTTTCTGAGTTTCTTTATCTATCAGTATGAAACATACCAAGATAATCTCTTAATAATCATGCTATTGAGTGGGTTGTGTGTGGATGATGGCTGGTTTAAGCAGCCTCACCTGGCCCAAGTCTGATTGGACTCTGGGGCTGGGTGAGGCTGCAAACCTGTTGTACATTGAGCAATCAATGTGCACGGGTTAGACCAGCCATCACAACACACACTCTGGAGATCTCCTACATGGCAGCATGGATCCCCATCTCATGCATCAGTCTTTCAAATTCTACAATAAACCGGTTTCCAACATCAGCACCCTGCATCCTTGTTCTGGAGGAGCCCAGTAAAAAAAACCTAAGTGGCATGTGGCAACCACCTAGGTGGTTTTACAGACACATTGGTTTTTATATGTATCTGCAGCATCAGCACATTAGTTCATATTATCAGAGTAACAAAACACAATGTGCACTTATCAGCATTAAAGGTAGCCTTTGTTTGTGCAAACTGCACTTGCATACAAGCATGTGACCCATAAATGCACTAACTGAGTTCCAGGAAGTAGCCGGTCTGTATCTCCAGTAGTTTGTGTCTATTCTTCGTACACCCATAGATATTAAATGTGTACTTTACACCATCTTTGTAATCACCTGTAAAATGAAAAATATACTTTTTTGGGGTATATTTGCAGTATGTGTATGACAAATATTTATCAATGCAACCATGTCTGGGTTGATTAATTCATATTCTTCAAAAATAGTATATCACGTTTGTCCATCAACATGATGATGATATTAATGAATATGTATGAACCTACTTGGATTTAGGAGCAGCGAGGTTATTCCCCTTGGCAGTTTCATCCATTGCAGAGCACAGGGGACCTTTCCCAGAATGCACCACTCCACCGTATAACCACAGGTGAACCAGTCCTCCCCTGTCCAAGATAATTGAGGCCTGAAAGTCACCTGCTGTTCCACGACAGGTCGCTCTGTTGGTGAGGGACACATTTAGATTCAGCCAGGGACTCACAGAGAACTGTGTAGCCAGTCATACATTACAGCAAGTTAAGTACAGGAGTGACGATAAAAAAATGCTGTTCAAATTTTAAATTTACAGCAGTTCAACATACTCAATTCCATCGGTTAACACCACTCAAAACGTTTTAGCTTTGCTAAACACACAGCTTTGCATTTACATGAACATTGCTACTACTCATATTGTGTACAGATATATTTTCTGAAGTAAATTCTGGGATTAAGTGTCTGGGATTAACGAAGTACAATCTTATTTTACATATTTATTTGGGTGGTAGAACTACTGCAATTTAAATTAATGAACGTGAAACATTCAGATTCACTTTTTGTCACTATAGTTACATAAAACGACAGTAGACAGTAGCAGAGAGCTCACCTCCAGCTTCGACTGGTGGAATAGTGATGTTAGCTGGGATAGAGAATTCATTAACAGCCTGCACTGTGACCTCACACTGTCCTGGACCAATAGAGATCTCCGCCTGGCATTGCCCTGTGTCTGCCCACGTTGTATGGAATTCCCCTTCCTGTAAACTCTGTATCTTATAACCCTGAATGACAGCTTCTCCTGCTGAGCCGGGCACATGCTGAAGATGGACGGAGGGGGAAAAGGATTACCAGTATGTTATTATAGTAGTAGAGTAGTGTATGTTGAAAATACACCAGTTGCTTCTAAAATCAGCCTCTATGTAGATCAATCAGCATGAGATATTTACAATGGGATACAAATGAGTGAGGCACTCTCACCAAATTCCAAATGAGAGTAACACTGCGGCTGTTGTTAGAGAACTGATTTATCCTCCTCCATAGATCTAAAGTCACCAATGGATCTAAAATGAACAGTCGGAAGGTGTGGGTAAGGAAATGGGACATGTCAATATAAAGCACAATGATACTAATCCATGGTCTAATTTGATTTAAATATTTGCTCCGTGTGTCTCTGAAGCATGGATGTAATAATAAGAAGAAGAAGCAGTGCTCACATGTGCTGAAGGGCATGCTTTGTGACCACTTTCCGGGTGTCTTGCCCTTTAGGCCACAGCGGACCCGGGGAGAGTAGAGCGTATTGGGAAGCAGGCCGCTCATGTTGGCCTGAAAACCACCCTCATCACTCCCACTGCGCACCTGTTCGTAATACAGACACACAGTGTAACAATTCAAGATCAAATCAGTCTGATACAGACCCCCTGCTACGAGGACCTCACGCACGCAACCGATTAGCATTGTACTTAACAGTTACTGCTTAGGGCCTGGTACACCATTCCTATTCCTGTCACTCTTTCATTCTATATCATTCACTCAGTCATATATGCCCTTCATTGAGTCACTCTTTCATTCTATATCATTCACTCAGTCATATCATTTAGTGTTTGAACTACATTTTAAACTAAATTCAGGTTATCTTGCTTTATTCTTATGACGACACCACATTGCCCTGGAATAATCTCTCACCACCGCAAGGCTCTCGTTGAGCGTAACTTGGCAGAGCAGTTCGACCGGAGACAGCCAGCCCTCGACGGTCCAGTACACGTTGGCCTCCGTCACCCCACGGCGGACACGGTACAACTTCGCCACGGGAAACACTGAAAGACACACGAGCACGTGAAATGAAGGAATGAATGTGTGGATGTCTAGAGAGAATGAATGTATAGAGAGAATGGACAGTATACAAACCAAAATACTGCCAGTATTATGTAGGGCTATACCTTGAAGACAGCCTTATTAAAGGGTTCGCACCTCGGTCAGAGATGTTGAAGCTGTATTGGGCGCTCTGCTTGCCGAGTGGGTTGCTGACCAACAGAGAGAGGTGGTACTCCTCCAGGCCAGTCACCACGGGGAACTTACATGAGGACTCTTCACATTTGTACTGACCTCCAGAGTTCCCTGGGTTCGGGAGGCTAGGAAGAGTATTGTGGACAGCACAAGTTGTTATTACACATTGTAAGGCAAGTATAGTTATATAGCACCCGTCAAACATAATTAAGCCCATGCATAGTGCTTTACATTGGCCGTTATATTTTAAAAGCATTACACAAAATATTAGACAAACATTGAAATCTACATTTAAAATACAAATATAAGATGTTAACAGAATAAATGTAATAGTGCAGACATATATTTTAATCAAATGTAAATTTTTGACTCGAAGCTCACGAGGGTTGCCAGGTTGAGGACCCTGAACGAACACGAGCGCAACGTTATATTTTGACACAAGAAACAGCAAGTCCCACAATGTAAGTTGGTCAGCTAATGTATACGTTTGCAATATATTTAATGTTTGCAAATTGTAAACCAGCTCATGTCACATTGATGAAGCGTAATTTTACATCCTCTGTGGTATAGTTGTTTCGGGGCTAGGTATGACTCGGAGAGTGGTAAATGTTCAACACGTGGTTTATTAGGTAAAGTAAACGGCAAACGGACATGCACTCTGGAGGTGGTTCAATCATCTCCCGAATCTAGGTCAAATTCAGTCTATATTGGTATGGGCGGAATGGTAATGAAGCCATGACTATAGGGTCTGACTTATCTCAGACCAATACAACTTGACGTGTTGTCTTGACCACTCTATTTGTAGAAGCAGAAACTAGTCAGAACTGGTGTTAGCACTACAAATATGTGGTCCTAATGTTAGCTTGAATATCATGTGGTCTAGAATAAATTAATTTACATCAACATCTGTCTTGACATTCCAATCTGAACTCTGCTATGGCAAGCCCTTTTAACATTTAATCAGTAGTGGTAATAGCAATTGTAGATATCATCAATTCCTTTTTGACTAGTTAAAATTCCAAGCCATCATATATGGCAAGCCCTTTTAACAATTAATCAGTTGGGCTGACTAGTAGCGATTTAGTTTTCACTAGTGGAAATGACATTTCGACATGTCAAAATGTTGTTTTGACTAGTTAAAATGTTAATTTAAGATATCTGTAAAACAATTTAGACATGTTACAAAAATATTTTCACATGTAGAAATTACATTTCGACTGGTCGAAACCGATTTACAGTTATCTTTAATTTAATTATAGATATCAGTAATTCCTTTTTCCCTAGTAACAATAACGATTACAGATATCTACAATTGAATTTCCACATGTTGAAAAAGGATTGTAACTAGTGAAAATGTAATTACCCATTTCAGATATCAACAAACCATTTCGGATATGTGAGAGTCATATTATTAAAATACCATTTTATACCAAAGCCATTGGTCGACGTTTAATTACCATATTAGTTTCGGATATGTCGCCCTAATTACCATATTAGTTTCGGATATGTATGTACGTCATTGAAGATATCTACAATTACATTTTGACTAGTCGAAATTCCTTTTTTTTAATATCTAAAATTCAATTCTGACTAGTTATAAAAGGAATTGTAGATATCTCAAATATAATTGTTACTAGTATGAATATAGTTTTCACTAGTTACAATTGTATTTCAGATATCTGCAATGCAATTTTAGATATCTGAAATGCAATTCTTGATATATGAAATTACATTCTTACTAGTTACAATTCCATGCCAGCATGTTGATAGCCAATATTATAGTAAAAGGGCATTTGTATTGCAATTCAATTTTTTTTAGTAATTACTTTATGTTGATAGTCTGGTTCCGTTTTTTATTTCCTAACAAATGGTCTTCTTTGCCAGGCTCCCATGTGCAGATGACATTCTTCAAGTCTGACGTTTCACAGCTGAAGTTTCTGGGCTTCTCTGGTGGAACTACACATGTACAGCAAGCAGAGCGTGAGACACACCTGTACACACACACAGGGGTATTCTCTCTCTCTCTCTCTCTCTCTCTCTCTCTCTCTCTCTCTCTCTCTCTCTCTCTCTCTCTCTCTCTCTCTCTCTCTCTCTCTCTCATATATATATAAATGAATAACTTACTGCTGGGGAATATGATGGAGGTGTTTTTAGACGTCGTTGAATCAGTACAACTGAACCGCATGCGTTTAAAAGTTCCATTAGGAATTGTAAGATTGTCAGCCTCAATAGCCTTGACTCTGTCTCCAATGCTGATCAGGGGGTACGGGACTTTGTTGAATTGCATCTGGGTTATGTTGGCCCCGGGGGGAGGGATGCAGCAGAGCAATGGCCTGGTGCCCACCAGCATCACCTGATCGATAGGGTATATCCTAGTGGTTTTTGCTGGCTCCTGGAGGAGCCCTGCAGAAGACAGAAGAACAGCGTCTTCGATCATCTCCTTTTACATGTTCCTTGGATTATTAGGCACAAGTATTATCGTAGAAATATGATATCCTCGGCTAGCTGTGAATCCATATGCCACTGATTGGTCTTAATTGCAGTTTAAGAACCTAGAGCCACAGGCAGTTGATTTGACATTGTAACCGTTGAGATAAAGATTGTGAAATTGGAAGAATAAGAAGAGAACTGGCTCTTAGTAGATGCTTTCTCTTTTATCGTATGATTAGCAGATTGCTCCACACAACTAACATTAGATGCCCATTACCATACATTTTTTACACAAATTCACGTTTACACAGACTTCTGAGGATGCCAAACGTTATTCCCGGTCGTCAGTACTTCCCATTACCAAAGTTAGTTGTCCACTGGCTCCAAGGGCTGGAGATGGAGTCGTCATAGAAACTGCGAATTCTGACTGAGTGGTCGGCACATTCCAAAGGCAGGGGGGATGTCCATGCCAATGTGTGTACCCCATCACCACCATAAGGATGCACACTCATGCTGTACTGTATTATCAAAACAGGTTGAGGGTGGGGGATGAACACAGAGTGCTTATGACAAAAAAAGGGTAATCTTTATCATTTAAAATACTATTTGGATTGAATTTGCCACTAGGAGCACATTGCGTGAATTATGAAAATGTTTATCGAATTAAAATCCATGAAATAAAAAATGCATGAACATGTACATACAGGACATGATGGAATTGGATATACTACGCTTACAACATGGTCGGGACGTGCGATTTGGAGTTCATAATGTTCCATCTGTTCCTGTAAATGGCTCTGGTTGGCATGCCATCGCACAACAAGTGTTTGGTTTGTATTGTAAGCCTGGAGCTGAATGATGTATGGGGAAGGAGGCTTCTGGCCTAACCAGAGAATCACATCAATTATATATATATATCACAATTATTCACATTATTATATCACAATAGTCATGTAATATCAGCCATTCAGAAGTAGATAACAACTTACCAGCTTCAATGCAGCATCCATAGTTATTTGCAGAGAATGTTAGAATTGATAAAAACAGCTGAAGAAATAGCGTTTTTCTCAAGTCCATATTTCACACATTGAGCATTCAACATATGAACTCAAGATTATTCACAGATGGAACACGACAGCTTAAATGTGTCAGTAGAGGTGCCAAATGTTGAGCAATACTGTTGCTTCACAACAGTAGGAAGAGACTTTCAAGGAAGAGATTAGCAAATTGTTGATGACAGTTTTAACTGCATATATATACACACATACGTATAGAATATAAATGTATACTATATATATATATACTGTATATATATATATATATATATATATATAAAATGAGGAAAAAAAGTATTTGATCTCCTGCTGATTTTGTACGTTTGCCCACTGACAAAGACATGACCAGTCTATAATTTTAATGGTAGGTTTATTTGAACAGTGAGAGACAGAACAACAACAAATATATCCAGAAAAACGCATGTCAAAAATGTTATAAATTGATTTGCATTTTAATGAGGGAAATAAATATTTGACCCCTCTGCAAAACATGACTTAGTACTTGGTGGCAAAAGGTCAGAGGTCAGATGTTTCTTGTAGTTGGCCACCAGGTTTGCACACATCTCAGGAGGGATTTTGTCCCACTTCTCTTTGCAGATGTTCTCCAAGTCATTAAGGTGTCGAGCCTGACGTTTGGCAACTCGAACCTTCAGCTCCCTCCACAAATGTTCTATGGGATTAAGGTCTGGAGACTGGCTAGGCTACTTCAGGACCTTAATGTGCTTCTTCTTGAGCCACTCCTTTGTTGCCTTGGCTGTGTGTTTTGGGTCATTGTCATAATGGAATACCCATTTTCAATGCCCTGGCTGAGGGAAGGAGGTTCTCACCCAAGATTTGACGGTACATGGCGCCGTCCATCGTCCCTTTGATGCGGTGAAGTTGTCTTGTCCCCTTAGCAGAAAAACACCCCAAAGCATAATGTTTCCACCTGTTTGGAATGTTTGACGGTGGGGATGGTGTTCTTGGGGTCATAGGCAGCATTCCTCCTCCTCCAAACACGGCGAGTTGAGTTGATGCCAAAGAGCTCAATTTTGGTCTCATCTGACCACAACACTTTCACCCAGTTCTCCTCTGAGTCATTCAGATGTTCATTGGCAAACTTCAGACGGGCCTGTTTATGTGCTTTCTTGAGCAGGTTGACCTTGCGGGCGCTGCAGTATTTCAGTCCTTCACGGCGTAGTGTATTACCAATTGTTTTCTTGGTGATTATGGTCCCAGCTGCCTTGAGATCATTGAGAAGATCCTCCCATGTAGTTCTGGGCTGATTCTTCACTGTTCTCATGATCATTGCAACTCCACGAGGTGAGATCTTGCATGGAGCCTCAGGCCGAGGGAGATTGACAGTTCTTTTGGGTTTCTTCCATTTGCAAATAATCACACCAACTGTTGTCACCTTCTCACCAAGCTGCTTGGCGATGGTCTTGTAGCCCATTCCAGCCTTGTGTAGGTCTACAATCTTGTCCCTGACATCCTTGGAGAGCTGTTTGGTCTTGGCCATGGTGGAGAGTTTGGAATCTGATTGATTGATTGATTGATTGCTTGCTTGCTTGCTTGCTTCTGTGTACAGGTGTCTTTTATACAGGTAACAAACTGAGATTAGGAGCGCTCCCTTTAAGAGTGTGCTCCTAATCTCAGCTCGTTACCTGTATAAAAGACACCTGGGATCTTTCTGATTGAGAGGGGGTCAAATACTTATTTCCCTCATTAAAATGCAAATCAATTTATAAGATTTTTGACATGCATTTTCTGGATTTATTTGTTGTTATTCTGTCTCTCACTGTTCAAATAAACCTACCATTAAAATTATAGACTGATCATGTCTTTGTCAGTGGGCAAACGTACAAAATCAGCAGGGGATCAAATACTTTTTTCCCTCACTGTATATGTATATAATATATGTATATAATGTATATATATATATATATATATATATATATATATATATATGACAATACAAAACTAATTATTATAAACAATACATTTCAGCTTCAGGATTCTTTATAATAGGTACATTGCAGGTGTCTTTTTATTCAATTTGTATTTAACAATATAATATTAAACATTTAACAGTGAAAAAGCATTAATGATACAAATATGTCCCTTTTCAATACCATGTGCGTAGTTATCCTTTTCCCGTAACTATACATATATTTAAAATGAATACATCCAATCTTAAATATCCTATCCTAAAGAATTCCTTCAGAATTGTGACAAACAGAGGGATATACTTATTATAGAAAGTTTATGCTGGACAGGGTTGTTATCATTTTTCTGCATACATATACAAATATATAGCAGTAAGTGCTCATAGTTTCCCTTACGTCAATGTTACAGGAAACAGCAATCTGATAAGTGCAACAGCACAGCTCACAAGAAACCTTTCACTTTCACTGCATGGACACTAAAGCACAAGAGCTGATTTGCTTAGAACTTTTGTTTTTGATATAGAGACACAAGAGGTATTGATTAATAATGATAATTTAACCCGAATGGCAAGTTGGCACAGAAATTAATAAAAGACACAACTGTATTATTACTCTGACAGACCAGTACACACACACACACACACACACACACACACACACACACACACACACACACACACACACACACACACACACACACACACACACACACACACACACACACACACACACACACACACACACACACACACACACACACACACACACACACACACACGATCCAAAGCTCTATGGCCCGTCCTGTTAGGGCTAGCTTCCCATCGTTCTCATGAGACATTCAGAGATACACAATGTTCTCCTCTCCCTCCTCCCCGCTCTGTCCATCCAGAGCCAGGTAGGCCTGCGGGCTGAGGAGCGGGGTGAGTGAGGCGGAGGAGGGGAAGTCGTCCTTGTACAGCCCCAGACCTGTGACCCCTGGCCTCCATGACCCCTGAGAAACACGCTCCAATGGAGGGCTGAGGTCAGCTGATGAGAAAGAGAGAGAGAAATTATTAAAGTGCTGGTTAGTTTGATTCAGTTTGGAATAATACTCATGCCACCAGCTGATCCACCAATATTTAATGGGTGTGTGCATGGTAAAAAAAAAAGAACTAGTAAATATAAACAGCTCTTTTAAAACCCTCGTTCTGAACAACACAATAAAGAGAACTCTGAAGATAAATATAATACAAAAAATGTAAAACGACTGCTTCACATAAAACTGCTCGGTTCGCTTACTGCCGCCGTTGTTGTGGAGCTGCGCGGGTTGCCCTGGCGAGCCGATGGTGCGACCGCGACTGTTGGTGTAGCTTGAGGAAAGTTTGTCGGGCGGTGGTGGTAGCGGCCGGGGTGGCTTGGCGTGCGCCTGGCTGAGGAGCATGTTGAGGCTGTTGTAGAGGCTGGGGCTGTGGGCGGGACTGTGAAGCATATTGAGGCTGTTGTAGAGGCTGGGGCTGTGGGCAGGGGTGTGGGCGGAGCAATGGAGCGTGTTGAGGCTGTTGTAGAGGCTGGGGCTGTGGAGCGTGTTCTGGAGTTTCCCGGGCCCCGTGTGGGGACTCTCATGCTGATTGTTGCTGTGGCGTTGGTGGTGGTGGTGGTGGAGGAGGGGGTGGTGGTGGTGGTGTTGGAGGAGGGGGTGGTGGTGGGGGTGCTGGTGGTTGTTCTGCTGCGGGGGAGGGTGGAGCGGGGGTGCCTCGTTCTTGTGCACGGAGCAGCTGCCGTCCAGGCTGCCAGAGCGGCTGTGGGTTGACACCTGGAGAGGAAGATGAGAGGAAGGGAGAGGAAGAAGAGAGGAAGATGTGGAAGACGAGAGGATGAGGGAGGTGGGAGGAGGATGAGATGAAGAAGATTAAGATTGAGAAACAGGAGATGAAGATGAATATTAAGGAAGAGGAAGATGAGCCGGAGGGCAGGGAAGAGACTTATGAAGTCTGATTTTGTATGCTGAATTCCTCGGCTGAAAAATGGAAAAAAGGGCATTATCCCTTTAACCTAACGTTAAACTAAAGGACACAATACTAGTAACACACACACAAGCATTATGTTGATGTATGTCAATGTGTATGTATATGTGTATGTGGGAGTGTGTGTGGACGATGGCTGGTTTAAGCAGCCTCACCTGGCCGAGTCTGATTGGACTCTGGGGCTGGGTGAGGCTGCACACCTGTTGTACATTGAGTAATCAGTGTGCACAGGTTAAACCAGCCATCTCCACACTCACTCGTGAGATCTCCTGCATGGCAGTGGAGCACCCTTGCCATGGTCATTACCTGAAAAACGTACAATAAACCGGATTTAACATCACCACCCTGCGTCCTTTGTTTGGAGGAGCCCAAGAAAAGTCACCTAGGTGAAGTGTGGCAGCCACCTAGGTGGCGTGTAGTAATGGACATTGCTACAGTGTATAATTATATTCAGCAGCATTAACAATAGTACCGTTGCATCCTAACATAACCTGTTTGTACCACCGTCTTGAACATGGCAGTTTGTCATGTTTTTTCATTGTTTGGTTATGATTCCCATTCACTCCTTTCCCATTGCTCTCTCTCTGTGCTTTTATTTAAATATCACTCTTTCACTCAGTCTTCCATGTCTGTGTGTTTCTCCTTCTACCTGATATCCATCCAGTGGGATCATGACAGGCAGGCTGCTCTGCCGGTTGTGTTTCCAGCTCTGGAGCAGCAGCTGCTGGGCTTCTACCCTCTCCTTCTCCCGCTCCACGCTGCGCTGGCCTTCCCACAGCCGGTCCACATTCTGCTGGTACTCCAGCAGCTGGGCATCCAGCTCCTTGCGCTCGCAGCGCAGCCTCTCAACCTCTAGGAGGCACTGTCGCTCACGCTGCTCAAGCAGCAGCTCCTGCTGGGTCTGGCGGGGGGAACAGAAACACAGGATGGAAGTAGTCTCACAAATTGGAATTTAGATTCCTATCTAAATACTTGAATACGAGATAAGGATGGAAGTTACAGCCAATTAGTGTGTTGTATGAATGCTTATCACAATGTTACTGCACTGCTTTCTTCTGTAATTGGTGTGTTTGGGTTGACTATGATTGGTTTAGAAAAGGTGCAACTATTATAGTGCTTTGTATAAATAACCATATATCCACATGATTATTCTAATTATAATACAAATTATTATGAACTTCCCTTTTACTTAGGTCAACCTTGTTCAAGGCGCACCCAATGCAAAGCCTGGGAAAAAGGGAGCCTTTCACTTCAACAATTGCGATACACGTAAAAGCAGCGACTAAGAAGCAGCTTTTATTCAGTCTCTCCCAGAATGAATAGGGAAGTTAAACTGCAACCAACAGAGTTACGAGCATGTGTATGAAACATGACTGACAAATATACGGGGGTAGCATCTGTGATGTAACCCATTCGTTTACACACGACCGATTTGAAGCCATAGATTTGGGAGTTCGAGCGTTCAATCACCCTGTCTGCAAAACATGCAGAAGGAACATCTCTGAGAAAGAGCTCGACCATCTTTAATGTTAATGCACATTTGATAGGGTTTTCATGTCAACAGAAGGTATTAGCTATATTATTTGAATGTTTATGTAAACAAAACGTGCATAGTGTGGCTAATTGTATGTGTGGTTTTCAATATAAAACGTAGTGAAATGATTTCAGTGTGTGTATCAGTACTTTCTGAAAATTTTAGCCACATTTAAACAATACTATGATACTGATAACCATGATCATTTGGGTCACTATAATTGTGATATGAAATGTTCATACCGTTTAATCTCTAACTGGCACCTTACAGGCCAACCTGCAACCTCACCGCTAGATGCCACTAAATCTTCTCAAATACATAATATAGAGATCAACTAGCCACTGAGATCCTAACCGAAAGAAGTAAAGATGGATCCCTTTGTAATACAAGAATTAAATCACATTTTTCTAATTGGCTTAGTGACCGGCCTTTTTGAATCCCAACCACTGTGAGCGTCCTATAGGCCGTTAGAGGAACTACCTTTTGCTCACTTCCATCAGTGCTTCACAAACAGGTGGTCATGGCTGCTGCTTGGTGTGTAGAGGAAAGTAGCCTAGCGTAGCCTACCTGTTGTTTTTCCCTGGCCAGGCACTCTCGGTCCCACAGCTGCTGATCCTGTTTGAGCCTGGCGTGGAGCTTGTGCACCCCGTCCAACTCTTCTCTCCTCCTGTCTGAATCTTTCCTTTCCGTGTCCTCTTTCTTCCTCTCCAGGCTTCTCTGTTTCTCCTGATCCTGGACCAGACGGGTGACCCAACATTCTTATGTAAATAATATGGTATATGCTTAGGTTGGGCATTCATAGTATGATGATGATGCGTACCTGGTTGTTTTGAAGAGCGATGCGTGGTTGTGGACGTGGTCCTTCCATGAGGAGGAATTTCTGGACTTCATAGTAACTGTCTTGGAGTGTAACCACAGCCTGCGAACACCAGGGGGAGACCTATACTCACACCATGGGCTACTGACTGGTGGTCCACTGTCGGTGGAGCAAAGCGAGTCCAGACACTCTTGGGATAACACTAAAGGTGAACTAAAGATCAATCAATGATGTCATGAACTTGATTGAACAGTAATGTTTACCGTTTTGGCATTTGCATAAAAAAAATTAAATACCTACTCCCACAGAGTAGGTCCAAAGTATTGATTCAACTTCTAATAATGCACTTATTATGTACATTTTCCGTAACTACTCACCTGCAGACTGTAGAGAAGCTGCGTCAGACTCTGGACACTCTCTGCCACCTACAGGACATACAGCGTTAATGCATGTAACACTGACTCAATTCAACATGTAATGTTGAAACAAATAAAACAGCTAAAATGAACTGCAGTGACCGCACCATTGCTTGAGTGCCATTGACGTCTCCTCTCTGTTCGGTGGGAGAGTTGCACAATAATACGTCAGGCCCCGCCCATTCGCCGTCTGACACCAGGGAGGTTGAGCTCACACTGAGCGTGCTCAGATAATCCGCTATGTTGAAAAGTAGGAAGAACAAAAAATAAACAAAATAAGGACGCTAAATAAATGACTGGTAGATAGAAAGTAAAAAAGATGGACAGTTTTGTGTGTATGAAGTATAGTTAATTGATAATATTCTGACACTTATCTACATTTCATTTTGCATACCCCTTGACCACTTACTGATCAAATATAATCCATGCACAGGAATTAATGCTGAGAAATGCTTTGTATTACAAAGCACAAAATGAAATACGGTTAAAATATATTTAAAAAGCAGCTACTGACAATTGCAACCATGGACACTGCAACAACATATTCAATGTATCATTCAGCTACACCTTAAATGATTGAAGCGAGATAGAATTGAATAAATATAATATGTCTATACGTTCGGAGGGGGACTCCTGGATACTGCCGTGGCTGTTGTAGCTGCAGTTCTCTGGACCCTGGCTGGGAAAAGCTTCCCCAGTCTGCAGAATATTCAACAGCTTCTCCGCTTTAAAACACATAAGCCATTATTAGAGTCGTTCACAAAACACACATTCACTGTTTATTTTGTATTGACAACCACCAATTTAACCCACTATTCATGCAGAATAGTTTTAACGTTTTTGTTCTCAGTTGGTAAAATAAACATTGACACTGTGCTTCATAATCAATGTATGCCGGTTTCTTCAAAGCCCAACAACCAAGTCTATAGCTGTGAATAGGTTACTTAGATATAATTTTGTTTGAGTGTTCCTTTCCTAACTAACTAGCTCCACCCTTTCCACCCTCCTCACCCTCTTTCACAGCAGCTGTAAGAAGCGTGGAAGCCGGTCTTGGTGTTTCGGCGTCAGTCTCGGGCGATGCCAGCAGATGACGCTGTGGAGCAGGTTCTCCTGAGCCAAGCGTTAATTCCATAAGTTCGGCATAAAGCTGCAACTTCTCCTCCAGGCTGCTACATATCTGCTGGTCCTGGCCCAGTAGGGTCTCTGCAGAGAACACATTTGAAAACACACAGTTGTTTATACCGTGTTGTGTAATTTGATATTGCTTTCTATCTAATTCAAAATGGAAATGGAAACAATAAGCAAATGTTCTGTGGATTCACAGGGAGGATGTTGAACTGTTCAGTGTGGAGGTGGATGTTTTTATTGACCTTGGAACTTTTGAATCTTCTGAACTCTGGCATCAGACGCTCGCCTGGCTTCCTCTGACTCAGTGCTGCGCTCCTCCTCCTCCTCTTCCTCAGGACATCTGAGAGACACACACAGAGCAGGTGGTTAAGTTTGGAATAAAAACAGACGGATCAGCACAAACCAACACACACACGGACTGCTGCAGACTTGGGTCACTGCGCACACACAAACACGCATGCACACACACACGTAGGGTAAAACGCACCACACAAACAAACACACACGCGTGCGGCCCACCTCTCCACAGCATGGCGTATGTGTCGCATCCAGGCGTTCCTCTCCTCTCTGGTCGCAGTGTGAACCTCGTACATCTCGGGCCCCACGGAGGAGGCGGAGATCAGGAACATCCCTCGCTCCTCATTGGCTACCTCCCGGACGATGAGCTTCTGCAGGGGGATGACGGGCGGCTTCTGGTCCTTTAGCACGTTGGAGTGTAAACAAACCCATTCAATGGCTGAGGGGAACTCACATTCACATTTCTATAATGGCCCCGTGAGGGGAAATTGTTGTTAAAGATACAATGTGTACGATTGAGCCCCTCCCAGTTAGTCTGAGGGCGACTTTCAGAATAAAATAAACGAAATAACTGTGCTGTACACTCTGTCTGTGTAACTGTGACGCAAAATGATGGTGAACAAAGAGAGAGGTACGAGCTGGCCAGTATATATATTTTTGTTAAATATATCAGTTACAGTATGTGATTTTATTGATAACATTATTTAAATCACTATCGGCTACAGATGTGTCCTGGTACTTTGAAACTACGAGCTAGTTGAACTGTTTCACATTGCGACTTTAATATTGCTCAGCTCAAGATAATAGAAAAAAATACAGTTAATAGTAGGTTTACATTTGAAAGTAAAAACACAATGAGTATGGTGGTAGAAAAGGGGGCATGGAAGATCCCCTTTCGCCCTCTGTCTCTCTCGCTTGAACACAGACACGTGGGCACGTGAAGACTGCATGGACAGTGACCGCGCCGTCCAACCAGCGATTGGCAGAGCGGCATCCTTTGATGCTGCTATCCTGCAGCTACCAGCGACAAGGCTTTGATTCCTCCGGGGGACGTGACGGGTTGAGTGTGTATTCACGTGAGTGAGAGATTATGGCAAGCCCTTTTAACATTTAATCAGTAGCGGTAATAGCGATTGCAGATGTCAACAATTCCTTTTTGACTAGTTATAATTCCAAGCTAACATATCCATAATGTAATTTTAACTAGTAGCGATTCTAATTAAAGATATCTACAATAAATATCTCACTAGTCAAAATGTTCATTCTTGATATTAACAATTAATTTCTCACTAGTGGAAATGTCAATTGTAGATATCTGTAACTTAATTACAACTAGTCAACTTTTACCATTGACTTCCATTCAAACTCAATTACAGATATCTATAATTCAATTTTGACTAGTTACAATTCCAAGTCGACATATCCATAATGTAATTTTGACTAGTTGCAATTCTAATTAATGATATCTACAACTAAATTCTCACTAGTCAAAATGTTAATTCTTGATATCAACAATTCAATTCTCACTAGTGGAAATGTCAACTAGTAAGAATGTAATTTCAGATATCAAGAATTGCATTTCAGATATCTGTCACTGAAACACGTAGGTTCGTACGGAGGTTAAACAGTGTTAAATTACATACTGTACACAAACCCATTCATCAGCTAGAGAGAAGTTTGGCTGAAACACGTGTGTATGTACAATTTGAATGAAATGCTTAACGTACCACAGCAGCAAACACAAAGCGTTGGTCCTTCTCTTGCAGGAACACCAGAACATCTGTGAGCAGAAGAGCCAGCGTATCTATGGAGAGAGAGAGAGAGAGAGAGAGAGAGAGAGAGAGAGAGAGAGAGAGAGAGAGAGAGAGAGAGAGAGAGAGAGAGAGAGAGAGAGAGAGAGAGAGATTTCAGATATATTAGAAATATTGCCCACACCAAACCTTGGCAGGCCATGGTCACACACTTTCCACCCTGACCCTTTATTCACTTTGCTTCATTAGCAGGACACACATAAAATGTGTTGCTACAGCATTTGGACATTGGTAACATTCTCCCTCTCCATCTCCCTCTCCCTCTCCCCCCTCACCCTCACCCTCACATCACTCCCTCTCCCCCTTATCCCTCTTTCTCTCCCCCTCTCTCTCCCCCTTTTTCTCTCCCTCTCTATCCACCCCTTTCTCCATCTCTTTCACCCCCTCCCTCCCTCTACCGCCATCTCTCCTCTCCCTCCCTCATTTCTCTCTCTATCCACCCTTTCTCTCTCCCTCCCTTTCAACTCCTCTCCCTCCCCCATTTCTCTCTCCCTTTCTCTCTACCCACCCTCTCTCCTCCCTCCCGCATTTCTTTCTCTCTATCCACCCCTCTCTCCTCTCCCAACCCTCATTTCTCTCTCTCTCCCTCCATTTAACCCCCTGACCCTAGCTCCCTGCACCCCCTCTCTGTCCACCTGCCCTCCCACCCTCCCCCGCTCACCTTTGAGCCGTCCCGTGGCGGTCTTCCAGTAGACCAGGCCCTTGTGCTGCAGGTCCCGGTGGGGGCTGCGGAGGTCCTGCTTGCGGAACACTTTGTCGTTCTTCAGCTTGGCCAGGCTCTTGTTCTCCAGGCGCCCCAGGACGTCCTGCAGCTCCTGGTCCTTCTCGTACCGACTCACACTCAGGTCCACCGCCGTGATGATGTCACGGATCTGGAACAGCGCCCGCGACAGATCCGAGTAGTCCTTGCTGCCCTCTGTGTGTGTGTGCGTATGGGAGGGGGGGGGGGGGGGGGGACATGTTGCTATGACAACGGTGAAGCTGGGCTTGGGTATTGTATGCTATAATGGTACACTGTACATAGGAACAATCATGTTTAAAATATATTTACACCTACACACAAGCCATGCATACAGACACACAGACAAATACATGCACACACACACAAACACATGCACGGACAGACACACATAGACACACGCACAAACACACAGACACATTTACGGACAGACAGAGACAGACACACACACACCCACAGCACAACCTACCCTGTGTGTACTGTAGTATCCGTTCTAGCAGTACTGGGTACTTGGTGATGCGTTGAGTGACAAGCAGGATGAATTCTGGCACCTCCCTCCGCTTGACCAGCGATTTGCTGCTCTGTTGCTGGGAGAAACCAACATGGAACGGAAGTTTGTCACGCCAGAACATCCCAAAACCACCAGAATCTCCTTTCATGGGCCGTGGCAAAAAACATGTACAAACAGTTGTCAAATGAAGTTCAATTGTGAAAGGTGGAAACACTGGTGGGACATTGGAGATGAATGCCTACTTTGACAAAGAGCTGGAGTTTCTTGTTCTGCTGCTGCAGCTCTTTGAAGAGGTTGACGGCCTCCGTGTGGTGGCTGCAGAAGTCACCATACAGCTGCTTCATCTTCTCCGCATTGTCATCCGAGAACTGAAACGTCAGCATCCAACTTGAGCATGTGGATGTGTGTGTGTTTGTGTGGGGATGTGTGTGTGTGTGGGGGGGGGCATTTTTACATTTTGTGCGTGTATGTCATATGTATGTGTGTTTTCTTGTGTGTGTGTTTGCGCATATATATATATATACATACATATATATATATATATACATATACATATATATTCATACATGATATGTGTTTGCATGCATTCAGCGTGCGTTCACTATGTCCCTGCTGACCTGCTGCAGCAGTATGTCCCCTATGTTCTGGATCAGGTAGTTGTGGGGCTGGTGGGCCTGGGCGCTTGCCTGCCGGCGCTCCTGCAGCGCCCCGAACAGGTTCCTGTGGAAGAGCATCAGGGGGTCCAGGCAGGGGAAGACCCGGGCCACGCAGGCCCAGTCCAGCTGCAGCTCCTCCAGCATACCTCGGCGGAACACCTCCGACATGACGGTCAGCGTCTGGATGTGGTGTAGCTCCGTCTGCATCAGCTCTGGGTGCGAGTAGAGAGAAGTATGAATAAAGGTCATCATGATGGGAAGGTCACCCAGGAAATTCACCCCATGACTGGGAAATTCACCCCATGATGGGGAATGAGGGTGACAACAGAAGACATAAACAATTATATATAATAATAATAGTTTAAATAAATAACAATAAAATATGTTGATATATACAATAAAATGTATACTATTAATCGTATCCTATTCATTTAAAAGGAATATTGTGAGGCAAACAAAGAGCCTTATATACTCGTTTTTAGACACCAAGTAAAATAATGAACATAACTTTATACCAAATATATATCCAAAACATATGCATCCATCCATATGCATACATATATACATAAATATATATACATTCAGTTCAATGTGCGCTCATGTCAACTTTATTGTGCCACTGCATCACTTCCTCGTACCAACCATGTTTGGTCGCAGCAGCTATCACGATTGTACTTAAACAGGAGTGAGAGCATGGTGATACACACAGGCACACTGAATGAGGGTTCTGTCAAACAGCATTGTTTTGATCCCAGTCAAGAGGCATGCTGGGATTGTTTGACATCAACGACCAGGGCTCTTAAAAGGAGAGTTTCACCAGTGTAGCGTCCCATAAACAACAGGACATCGGTTCTCTAGAGGAAGAATCCCTTGTTCTCGGGACCAAGGATGTGATCATCCACAAAGCAAGATACTTTGTATTTGGGAGCATAGAAATTACTCCGACACACTACTCTTTTGTAGGCGTAGTACTGTTCCAAACAACAGCCTGTACTCTGAGAATGAGGACCGTGGAGACGCAGAGAACACGGGTATGTTCCAGTTCTCAAAAGCTTATTGCTACACGGATGTCTCTTCTCAGGCTGAGCCAATGAATGAAGTCATCCATACTGTGACTAAAAAGCAGTATAGATGTGATTATGAAGTCACTCCCCTCCACCTCACACACACGCACGCACGCATGTGTACACACACACACACACACACACACACACAAAATTGAGTAGGCGGTGTGAATAGTACAGTGAAATGTCGTTCCGGCGTCTCACCGTAGATGACATCCTGCCGCTTGATGGTGCGTTTGTCATGCAGCCGGCAGTAGTCTGAGCTCACTGCCAGACTCCAGGATTCCACCTCCAAGCCCAGCAGCACAGGTGAAAGGTCACTGAGCAGGGGCGTGTCCACTGGTTCTTTAAGCAAAAACAAAAACATAACAGCTCGTCAGGCTTGTAGATAGCAAAACGCTGCCTTGGGTCTTTTCTCTCCAGGTCCCTTACTGGTGGTGACACGTACCCCTCAGCTCCATCGTAATCACCATCGGCGCGCGTAGTAAGTGTTCCCTCAAATGTTACATTCAGCTGGCAAACGCTGCAGACCGTAAGTTTCAATCCTCGATGGTGAACGCTAGTGTCAACTCACCACTTTCACTCCTAAACGATGACATCATAACATTGATGACATTTATTTGGTTTTCAATGTACAGAGAGACGTTTAGCGACGCTTCCTTTGGAGCACACATAATGGTGAGTTGAAGTAGCGCCGATGGCGATGCAACGCAGCGTTTAAGGTGGCGCCCCGTGTCATCTGACTCATTGTAACGGCCTCACCTTCTGTGGTGGTGGTGGTGGTGGTGGTGGTGGGGTCGCTGGATGGGGGTGTCGATGTGGTCTGCATGGTCTCCTCTGACAGAGAGCTCTGGGCCAGAGAAGCCACTCCACCCTCACCATCCACACCCGCTACATCACTTAGACGCCGGCTGGCGGAAACAAGAAGTTAGAAAATTGTATTTGGCTTTTTTAAATACATGCACACTGCATATGCACTGTTTGTTTATGTATATTTTGTGTATGTTCTGTGAGCATCCGTCTGAATGTCTGTGTGTGCAGGTCTATGTGAGCATGTCTGTGCATGTCTGCGCTTGTATGTCTGTGTGTGCATGTCTATGTGTGCGTGCACATTATACAGCAAACTACCTGCAGTCTGTGGAGATGGAGAGGCTCTTGGAGAGAGGAGCTGTCTCTCTCTTCTCTCTGGTTGCTGTGGTAAGAGAGGAGGAGGAGGAGAGGGAGGAAGAGAGGGTTGAGGAAGTGTCCTTTGCGGAGTCTGGCAAGAGGATTTTGGAGAGAGAAAGAGCGGGGGGATGATGGGGGGCAAATGACAGGAGGAGGATTAGGTCAGACGTTGGCGTCTCTGCGATTCTCAAAACAAATACCCTGAACGTCTGTTTAAGGTTTCAACGTTTTGTTTATGCTGAGTGAAACAGCTGCTTTATTGTTACTCTGCTGGGAGGTCTGTGTTTGTCAGGGTTTATTGTTTAACTGGGCAAGAGAATCATGTCAATATCGTAAAGTGTGCGAAGCTCAGTCGCATGAGCTATATAGACAAATTATTCTGTGTGACCTTGGCACCTGTAAAGGTCTGTAAAACAACCGAATGGAAACACACATCTTCCCACTATGAACTACACCCCCTCTTTCAGTTAATGTGTAATAACCCCCCAGACTCTAGCCCACTATATGAACACCAGAAATGTGCAAAAACATCCAAATGCTTGTGTGCACACAGGCAGACACAGAGACAAGTGTGTGCATAACCCCCAACCCCACACACACACACACAAACACACACAGCCCCCTCTGCACCAGGGAGGGATATAAACGTTACACTTTAACCGATAATGAACAACAGGGTGGGGGAGGGGGAGGTATCTTCCCTAACTATCTCTGTGGGGGGGACAGGGGGGTGTAGTTGAAGGGAGCCTAGGAGGATGGAAGGGGTTAGAAAAATATAAGGAAGGACATAGCATGAAGAAAGCATTAAGAAGAGGGGTATGCAACAGCGAACTCACTCTGTGGGAGGGTGGAGGCCTTGCTCTTCATCGACAGTGCATTCTTGTCCTGCGGCTTCTGCGGATGAATATTAAAAGGGTATGACAGTCACACTTTTGGCATTGTACACTGTTTGCTGGAACATCGATAAAAATCGGAGTTCACCACAGGAGAACAGTGTGTCAGAGGAATCTAGTGTGAGAGAGTATTGTCATGGTTGTTTGAAGCCGTTGGAAATGGGATGGCGTGTGCATTGGCAGAGGAGGGCGAGTCACCTTTCCACAGGGAGAGACAGAATCTCGACAGCTCTTGTGGACACTCAGGGAACAGTCTGACGAAAAGCAAACACAATCAAACCATTTGATAGATAAGCAAGCAAGACCCACTCTATCAACAGGTGCTTTGCAGAACATTCCCTCTTTCAAACAAAACTGTTTATAGTCATGTTAGAAGAAAAACATTGTTGAAATCATTACTTAAAAAGAAAGAAAACATTCAGCATGTGCTTGTTAGGAACTCCACGGAGGCTAAATATAGATGAGGCCTGACAGGGCAGCGGGTCGACCCAGAGAAGGTACTCACTGGAGCACTGCAGAAGGTCCTTCCCAGGAACGGGCCTATCACAGGCCACACAGACTGAAGGACCCGGGGGGGCACTGCCCGCCACAAACTGGTGGCCGTTAGCGCCTCCGGGCTTCTCCTTTCCCTCCTTCACTTCTTTCCCCTTCACCTAGAAACCAGAGCACAGAGATCAGCTTTTAAAGCACGCTACTGGGCCTCATGCCTGGTCGACAAATACGAAAACAAAAAAAAGCAGAGAGAATCCCGGTACTATGGATAGGAGGTAGAGAGGCACATCACATCCTGGTCAAGACAGCTGTTGAAGTGGAGCTGGCTGTGACACAGTGGCCTCTGAGTGGGCTTATGTCTATTGACTTGGTTAAGGTCCACGGAGACCACCGCTAACGCAATGTTTATTTTCTTATCAAACTTTACAAGGACGTCTAAAGTGTGCGTGTGTTGCGCGTGCACATTCCGATGCGTGCGCGCACACTCACACGCACGCGTCCTGTGGACGTTGTGAGTAGGAGCGAGAGAACAGTATGGTGGAATGTGTTGTGGTGGCTCACGCTGTGCCGGGGGTCTGTGCGTTATGTAAGAGGATATTTGACTGCGTCCCGTTGCTAAGGTCTAAGCAACGGATCTTACCCTCTCCCCCAAATAAAAGGCCCCGCACGCGGACAATGGTTCAGCGGCCCTAGGAACGCCGGCGTGAAAGGGTCTGGGTGAAATCTTCCACGACGCAAGACAGTGAGTTCCCCTCCGCGGTTCCCTGTGATGCTGTGGGGAGGAAGGCTCTTTCTGCCCACTGCTCACCTTGGTCTTGCTGCGCGTGCTCGACATCCTGCTCTTCAGGAAGCTGAAGGTGCGGCTGACTTTGTACTTCTCCGACTCGACCTTGGAGGGGATTATGTATTTGTCCCACTCTTCCTCATCCTCGATCCTGTTACGGTGCCAACAATTTCGACAGTCACCAAGGGTCCGCCGGGCGGCGTCAGACATTGTTTGAACGGCAAAACACCACGACACATCAGGTGTATTATGACAAACACATCACACATTCTCGTGGTTATGATGCAGATATGATACAGAACATTATGAGGAGGTTAAGCTGTCTGCAGGGGTGCTGCTGATAGATTTCATGCGGTCACAAGAGGAATGTCCAGACTGCAGTGTTTCCAGCACCTTGGGGCGCCAGGCCATCACTCTTGAGGACATGCTTGGCATGCTTGGGAGGTTTCCCCCCCTACCAGGTCTAGTCTTGGCTATTTATAGCACGACCTTGACGAGATGCAATTAATGAAAGGATCATCCGTTCATAGTAACCTACGTTAGGGTAGACACTAGCGACTTGAGACATTCTGGAAGGCGAACAACCAGAAAGGACCTACGCACGGGCCGTGCCAAGTGAGCGAGAGTCGTAGCAACAAAAACATGCATTGTTGTACATGGTTGAAAACATTCTGCTATACTGTATAGGGGGGAGGCAGTTAGTATAGTTACAGCTTTGAACAAGAGGTATTGAACTGTATTCCAGACAGGCATGAGGTAAGGAAAGCGGGTGTGGTGGTACTGGAAGAGTTGGCTCTGATCGTGGTGAAAGGTGTTCAAATGGGTTAGGCCTGACCAGAGCATGCGTCAAGGGGGGTGGGAATCTACACACATGCATGTCTGGGAGAGGTTATATTGTTATGCGATGAAGACATACTCTTTGAGGAACTCAGTTAGGGTAAGGTGTTGGATGGACGTGCTGCTCTCCTCCTCTGCGGATTGGGCCCGCTTACGGAAACCCAGAATCCTGCGTGGATATACAACACACCTTAGGTCCGGTTCCTCTGTCCTACTGCTGTAACTACCCTCTCCACTCATGGAGGACAACCATAGGCTGTATGGCAAGCCCTTTTAACATTTAATCAGTAGCGGTAATAGCAATTGTAGATATCAACAATTCCTTTTTGACTAGTTACAATTCCAAGCCAACGTATCCATAATGTAATTTTGACTAGTAGCAATTCTAATTAAAGATATCTACAACTCAATTCTCACTATCAAAATCTTAATTCTTGATATCAACAATTAATTTCTTACTAGTGGAAATGTCAATTGTAGATATCTACAATTCAATTCTTTCTAGTATAAATGTTAATTGTAGATATCTACAATTGTTCTTACATTACAGATATCATTAATTGAATTCTAGATATCTAAAATTAAATTTTGACTAGTCAAAATTGTATTATTGATATGTCGGCTTGGAATTGTGACTAGTAAGAATGTAATTTCAGATATCTAAAATTGCATTTCAGATATCTAGAATTGAATTGCAGATATCTGAAATACAATTGTAACTAGTGAAAACTATATTCGTACTAGTAACAACTATATTTGAGATATCTACACTTCCTTTTATAACTAGTCAGAATTGAATTTTAGATATAAAAAAAGGAATTTAGACTAGTCAAAATGTAATTGTAGATATCTTCAATGACGTACATACATATCCAAAACTAATATGGTAATTAGGCGACATATCCGAAACTAGTATGGTAATTAGGGCGACATATCCGAAACAAATATGGTAATTAAATGTCGACCAATGGCTTTGTGGTATTTTAATAATATGACGCCCACATATCCGAAATGGTTTGTTGATATGTCGGACATATCGGAAATGCAATTGTTGATATCTGAAATGGGTAATTACATTTCCACTAGTTACAATCCTTTTTCAACATGTGGAAATTAAATTGTAGATATCTGTAGTCGTTATTGTTTCTAGTGAAAAAAGAATTACTGATATCTATAATTAAATTAAAGAAATCTGTAAATCAGCTTCGACTAGTCTAAATGTAATTTGTACATGTGAAAATATGTTTGTAACATGTCAAAATTGTTTTACAGATATCTTAAATTAACATTTGAACTAGTCAAAACAACATTTTGACATGTCGAAATTTCATTTCCACTAGTGAAAACTAAATCGCTACTTGTCAGCCCAACTGATTAAATGTTAAAAGGGCTTGCCACTTGGGCTGAACCTACTTAACATCATCGGTGGATCCATTAAGCAAAAATAATAATAATATATATATATATATATATATATTTTTTTTTTTTAGGTCAAAGATATTTACTACTATATATACATGCTAAATATTAGGGGGGAAATGGTATGTGTATATATATTTATTAATTAGCTTATTTTGTATATAAATTTTTAGTAGGAATCATCATATTTTTTTAACTAAAATATTATGTCAGTGTTGACTTTGTTTATAAATGCATTATAGAATAAATATGTATCTTAACATTTAGGAGGAAGGGGGGGTAAAGTAGTAGTTGTAATCTTGTATTTACATGATCACATATATATACTTATACGATGATTTAATGAACAGTTAATTCAACTAACACAATATCGTCTGGTGAGATTTACGGCAATGCATGTTGATTAGCAAATGAAATGTAATTAGAGCATGATAAGCCAGTTAGATGAGATAAACGACAGCCGGGACATTACATTACCGGCCTGTGTGGAGGTAAAATAGATACACTATGAATTAAATGTAAGCTGGTTAAAGAAATGGTAGATCGGCAACACAACACACAGTGATCTCTGGCAGTGAAGAAAATCAATGTACACATCGATACCATCGATTACATCTGAAGGTAAGCGGGATTGGTCGGAGGTCCGGGAAGAACCAGAATCTGTTTACTCAGGGTTATTTTGAGGTTGCAATCACAGTGTTTTCTGGCCTCCGGGCCTTGTAACAGGAAGTATGTCACATCCTGCCCTGCCAGACCCTGACCACTGGTTTAATGTTGGAAACGGCAAATGTGTGTGTGTGTGTGTGTGTGTGTGTGTGTGTGTGTGTATATGTGTGTATGTGTGTGTGCATGCCCATGTGTATGTGTGTGCATGCAAATGTCAGTGTGTGTGTATGTGTGTGCGTGCACGTGTGTGTGTGTGTGAGTGAGAGTCTGTGTGTGCGCATGTTTGTGTGTGCGCATGTGTGAGCGTGTGCGTGTGTAGGCAGATACAGGCAAACCTCAAATCTGGTGGATAGCATTGTTGCCCTAAAAATGAGAGGATGTCTGTTGTATAGTTCTACAACCCCACAGAGGTTTGACAATCTTTCCAGAGGCTGGTGAAATTATAGACTAGCTTTACCTCTTGTCTCTGGTAGTCTCCGTCAGGCTGAAGGCTCTCTGCTCTGAAAACAAAGCAAAGGAAGGAATAACACAGGACCAGTCAAAATATGTAGTTCATTTCTCACCAGGCCAAAAGGGAGATTTGCCAATCCTTTGGTGCGATCACAACCACCATTTCCAATTATGATGATTAGAGAGAGAAAGAGAGAGAGAGAGATTCTGCAGAGAAGCAAAAGGTAAACAAAAGATTCGCTGGAAACTCCTAGGTCCCGAAGCCCCCCACAGAGACAGAGGAAGCAGGGGAAAGAGACTGCACTGGAAAAACAGACGAGGAAGTGAGTGGGAAAAAAACAACAACAGGGAGAAGAGAACAATAATCTCAGAGGAGAAAAGCTTAGATTTGTCTCCAAGTAAAAGACTAAGGAGTTCTGGTAAGAGCATTTCTCTGAAGTCTTAAGTCATAAAAACCTTTGTATTGCGAGCTGGCAGATTTGGAAGACTTTCAAATGGTTGAGTTATGCACATCAAGATTGGTTTAATTCATACACAGTTTAAACAAAAATAAGCTTCAGAGAAACAATCTGCTCTTCAGTTTCCAGTTTAAACACACTCTACCATTAACCCTTCAGAAGGGCAGCAGAAAAAGATCACATAACTATTGTGCCATTCTAAAGCTTTGTGATGTGTATGGCTGTTATACCTATTTCCAACACAGTTTTGGCACAATTCATTCTGCAGCCCTGGAAGGCAAAACAGCACATAGTCCTTCAGTTCACCCCAAAAACGATTGGCCCACCACCCCTGTTTTTCTCTGGATTCACCGTGTGCCACTTGATCTGGACGTCATACCTTGGTTAAGACCAGAGAGGGATTTAGAGAGAGGTAAGGCCTGAAGTAGTGAAGATGACCTCACTGAGTGCAGTGGCGCTCACTAGCTCGACACACACACACACACACACACACACACACACGTGAGTGCATGCACACACACACACACACACACATGCACGTTAGTACACACACACACACACACACACACACATGCATGCACACATAAGTGCCCATACTCACATACATACACAACAGCGCAAGAGCAAGCAAGTACAAACACACACACTCACGCACACACATACACAGGTGCATCCACACACAAACACAGCACACACAACACCCCCTCAGAGTGATATAATTAAAAGCAAACGTCCTAATTGTACCACTACAAGGTTTCAGAGCTGTGCATGTGCTAAAGTCCAGTCATTCACAGATCTGAGATGTGGTGCAGTAGCACTTTCATTAATTGTTAATAAAATCAAAGAAATAAAACAAATATATAGAATTTTAATCATAATAAGGTTATATATGATGATTAATTATTATTACTTTATACATCTGTATGACTGAGCGTGCGCACAACAGAAACAGACACATTTTCTGTGGTTGCAGATGGCTTCCATTCTCCGAATCAAGAGACGTTTACTAGGGTGTCAGGTTGCTAGACCTCTGCCTGACAATGCCAGTTGAATGGAGATGCAAGCATCTGGTTCATTTGAATAACTGGGTTAACCTCAAAGTATTAGCAGAAGCTTATTATTGGCTTCCTACCATGCACTGCTGCTTATTATATCAAGTAGCCTTTATAGCCTATGACTTTAGCCTATGACCATGTCATGACTATGCAGCACATACTAAAATATACAAGAAATACTTTTGGGACCACCTTGAGTGATATACACGGTGCGAGCAGCACTCACCATGTGCGTGTTTTGGCTTCAGAAGGTGAAAATGTGCAAGTAATGTGCAGCCAAAGGTTTGAGTAATTTATGAAATCTGTCTGCATGATTCCTTTTCTGGACATGTGCCCCATTTGTCCCTTCAGCTGCACCCCCTCCTCCCTAAGAAACAGAAAGTTCATAGGTCACATGGGGGCAAAGTTCACCCACCTTCTGCCAGGTCAGAGATGGCTGCGTCTCGGTTTAGCAAGGGCCTGGAGGGCTTGGCCTTGGGGGAGGAATAGGAATAGGAGCGCAGACGAACCTCGGCCTCCTCCTGGTGCTGGAAACACAGAGGAGGGGACGGGTGAGGAGTTAGCTGGAGGAGGTGGAGAGTCAGTCTGGACCAGTGGTTTTCAACCTGGTGGGCTGACCGGTTGAACGATGTCATATACATTATTGCTCGGATATGTTTGCAGTTTCTACGCTGAAAAAGTGTCACACAAGAATCGCCAGTTCAAGTTTCGTTATAGTCTATGTTTGCCTGTTTTATCACTGGCAAGGGTGTTCTCTGAATGAGAAATGTGTGATTTTATTTATCTAAACTTAGGCTAGTGAAAAATGGCAAGCAAAATGAAAAATGAATAAATCACATAAAAATGGCACACTTGAGGGCAACAACTGGGCTAGACGATTTCTGAAGAAACCCACACTTTAGCCCTAAGATATGGCAACTTGGAGGATGTTAGAATGTGATGATTCTCAAGTAATCAACTCAAAAAAGTATTGTGTTGTCGTTTTCCTACATGTAACTCATATACATTCAAAACATATCATTTTTACAAAGCGCTAAATAAAGTTTGATTAATTGATTCCGATTATTTCTCAAATTTTAGTACCTGGGCTGATTTGTGCGTGCTGTCAGAGAGTGTCCGGTTAAAGTCTTGCAACGTATTGAAGGAGCTCTTTTCTTCTGCTGGGGCGCTGGGCTGCTGCCTTGGACACACGACAGGATAGGAATGGCCGAGTATATCTTCGTCACCGCTGTCACATTCCAGACTCGGACTGCTCACATACAGCATTGATGACAAAATGACAAACAGACACGTGGATAAAACAACACAAGCTTTGAAATATGAATAGGAATCGTTGGGTCAGTGGTGTACTGAAACTGAAGTTTCACAATCCAGTTGAACTTGGTCATTTCCCCCAAAAATGTAACACTTGTGAGGGCCGTGTGGGAACGGAAAGTGTTGGAAGGAATGTACCTTGAAGTCACGCCTTTCTATTGAATTAGAAAGAAAAAAAACAGCTCCATTGTGATTGGGCCTCCTATGGTTTACAGCAGGGTAACTGAGCATTCTGTGTCAAAAGTTGAATAAATGCTGGAATATACTAGATTGTATAACATCTCTCTCTACAAGTAGAGAAGAAACAATATTTTGTTATTTTCAAGGAAAGAATATGAATCAAAGAGAAGGCATTGATAGATGGTTGAAAAAAAAGAAAGAAGTTACATGACTTTTGTCTTCCAGCTAAGAAAACAAACAGATTTAGCTTCGAATGCAGCCTTCGCGTGCTTCTCTCAGACCTTTTGCTATAACAAAGTGGTCAGCGGCACTCAGCGCCTCATATTTGCACACACTAACCGCATTTCAAGTGCTTATTTACGTCTGACTTCTGACTTTAATTTCTGACTGAAACAAATGCCCTACCTCAAGCTCCGGGTCGTCTCTGGCAGACTGATGCCCCTGCGGTGCAGCCCGGGGGAGAGAGGCGCACTCGACTGGGTCTGTCGCCTGTGTCCTTCAAGCAGGCGGAAGGCGGAGGCGAGCGGGGAGGAAGGAAGGGACGGAGAGGAAGCGAAGGGAGAGCGAGGAGAGACCGCGGGGGACGAAGGCGTCCTGTGGTGGACGCTGATGGGGAGCTGCGGCCCCCCCTCTCCGTTCTCCCGAGGCGTGGATGGGCGTAGGATCTGGTGGCGGTGGCTGTGGCCCGGGGGGCTCTTGGAGAACGGTGAACCCCAACCGGGGCTGCCCGCCTGGGTCTCACAGCCAACCCCATCCTCCTCCTCTTCCTCCTCCTCCTGCTGCCCTGGAGAGTGGTACTTTAGGTCCACATCGTCCACCTGGAAGGGAAATTAAAACCAAACAAGTAGATATAATAAAGCCATAAAACACAGCCGCGGACTAGCGAGCATATTTATGGTTTGCAAACCTCTGGAATTAGTTATTATTGTTAGGTAACCAACCTCCCTGCTCTTCTGCGACCAATAATTGTGTATTATTGTACATGTCAGGTTGATTTAAAGACACATAAAGAGGTCGCTCTTGTTATTTGAACTCCAACTCACCTGGTCCACAAGCATAGCATTGGCGTACACTTGGTCTTTGCCATGTATCATGGCCGACAGTCTGGCGGCCGCGGCCAGAGTAGAGGATATGGCCTGGTGTTCCCTTATCGGCTGGCCTTTCTCTACAGAGCAGCCAGCGAGACAGAGAGAGAGAGAGAGGGATATTACAATTGGGTTTCCCAAGCAATGGAAAGTAACTTCAGACAAACAAAGGAAGTGACATCGGCTTCCTGGGAGGTTGCTTGCCATTGTTTAAGATTAAAACCCCCTTATATGTAAATGTGTTTCAGCCTACGTTTTCACATACATGTGAATGCCCATAACACGGACCATGGAGTTCATAACATATGAGCCCATAATGTGTTGGCTCCACCCTGTTGTCGTCACGGCAGCTGAGTGGAAATGAACTCTGCTGGCGGGAACACAGTAGCATTATGAGTAACACTTCCTGAACAGTGGGGACACTGTGACCAGGAGCTCTGGGCCCTGACGCTCCTGCTTCTCAAAACACAAACAGTCGCCTGGTGGGATGTTACGGCAGGGCTGTGTGTTAGAAAGTGGTTCAAAGAACACACCATGTAAACAGAGAACATCACGGATCACACCACTCAGCACACTGGTCTATACCACAAATAAGCAGCAGTGTCACAGTGCACGAAGTCTAGGTATCTATTGATAAAGTAAGTTAGAGTTTGACTTTGAGTATGACTTTCTTCTCTTACCATCCTCCCATTAGTTAAATGTTATTTAACCGCTAAACTAACGTTTTTTTTTATCTGCTTCTCTGCTTACAGCCATCGAGGGCACAAAAGTAGTTAAACACATGGTTTCTTCTTCTTTGACCGAGCAAGTTGCTTACAGTAAAAAGCATAAATGTAACCAGGTAGGAAGCAATTGTGTCTATACAGTGTGTGGATATGTATGAAACAAGACATTGCTAGCAACAATACATGCTAAACCAAACAAGCTAAAGACATTGAAATGAAGGTCAAGCATTTAGCTATAATGAATGGAAAAGTGAATTGCATTGTATATGATTTAGCCTAACCACATTGCAGCGCCTTAACCATCATGTCCCCCCCAGCAGACGATTCCCAAACAATGCTGTCATGATCCAGCAATGGCGCCAATGACAGTGAAAAGCATGTCTTCTCCCCATCTTCTGCAATGTTTCCTCTCTGCCTGAACCAGTGTTTCTTAAACTATGTGTGGGGACCCACAATGGCTCGTGATCCAGTTGGGGGTGGGTCGTGGCCTGACAATGCACAAAAGGAAACTTCGGAGTTTCGTTAAAGGATCCCCAATTCCAGTGTGCTCAGAGTTTTCGGCGTGTGCTGTTGGTTGGATCCCACGCACACACCAAAATTGTCTGTTGGGTCCCGGGATGAAAAGGTTTTGAATAACCCCTGGCCTTAACCATCTAAGTGGTCATGAAAAGGGTCAAAATCAACCCATCGTTTATCTACGTCTCCAAGTTGCTGTCGGGGAGGTGAGGAGGGAAGTGCGGTGTTTGCAGCATGCAGTAAATCAAACATGCGATTGGCCTGGGCTTTGTTTAGGTGGTGTAAGACCATCAATCTGAAACGGGGGAGTCAAGTCGTGGTACTGACGAGGACACCAGATGATTTCTGCTCCAAACAACATCAAACATGGCGGGAATAGAGCGTAGTGCACGTACCGCGAACCACAACAGGATACCAAGAACACAATCCATCAATGGCTACGGCCCTGAATCATCCTGCGTACACCACTTGTAAATCTACTGCGACAGTTCACTGCGGTTCAAATTCAGAGATGAGAGGAGTAGCAAAGCACTGTGTAAAAAACACCCTCATAAGCTTGAGCACGAATTCCTAATTTTGACTCAATATGGTTTTACCTTCAACGTTAGACATTGCTTCTGCACGCGTCCACATTAGTTCTGGTCCACCTCAGATCCGAAGAGGGTCAGAGTAACTGGATGTGGGTCAGAGGGCTACTTTAAACGCAGATCCTATTCTGTACAAAAAGGACAGAGCAGATAATTCGGGTTTTGGGCCCGCTCCAAAGCCACAGCTGGCATCTGGGGGGCCACATCGTTCAAACACCTCTGACCCATAAACACTGGCTCGGTGAGCATTACTGTCAGCCACTCGGATCTGTGTATAACATTAGTACACCGGGTCAATAACAACAGGGCAGACAATTCGTATTATAGAGTTGAGCGGAATTCATCCCCCTGCCCTGGAGAAGTCCTCTTCGCCTTCACTACCAAAACAAGATGCGGCGAGCTGCTGTGTTGGACACGGCTTTAAAGAATGTCAATTTTTTGCATGGGGGGTGGGGTGGGGGATGGGTTGTTTTTACAGGACGCTGCCTCTGGGAATGCCGGCTGCATGGGATATTCTGAATAAGTCCCAAAGTGAGGGACAAGCCTATACAGTAGCACTGGCTAAAAGGCAGGCAGGCAGGGGGAGAGTGAGATACCTTAACAAAGAGGGCAGTCAGTGCCATGTTTCCACATTGTGGCAGCTAAACACAGAGTGTGACCCTCCAAACTGCACAGATCCAAGGGGTGAGTGAGAGAGAGAGAGAGAGAGAGAGAGAGAGAGAGACAGAGAGAGACAGAGACAGACACACACACACATACATACACAGATAGAGAGACAGAAAAGGAGAGGTAGTGAAAACCAGGGCTATCACAAGGAGACTTTCTCAAGGTTCTCCTGTTTTTCTTGTGGCTGGTGAACTTACAGTCAGCGTAGTTTAGAGAAACAGAGAAATGAGTAACTGCAAAGCAGCGTTTTGTGTATTGTCTGAGTTTAGAAAAGCTCATATGTTCACAGTTTCACGGTTCTCATGACGTGAAATCTAAGAGACTAAAACAAAGGATTACCATGTTGGAGGGAGCTGGGAAGGTAGAATAACAAGTATGGCTTGAACAGAGAAGTAACTAAACACTATGGAGGGCTTCACTGCCTAAAACACTTTTTTGAAGCTTTCATACTCTTTCTTGTCAGATTAAATAATTGCATAACAATTGTCTACCAAGACCTACAAATCAACTCCTTGGGTCATGACACCTGCAAACTAACAAGCTGGAATCCAAGAATCACACGCTGTGCGCTCACTATGTATTTATCTTACTGCATGTCACCCAGACAGTGTGATCCCAGGGGGGCTGGACACACAGCACACTGCAGTCTGTCCCTCAGACAAGAGAAACAAACTAGGCCTCTGCACACCTGAAATCACACTTCACATCACAGGTGGAAACACACGTTACAACGTCTAATCACAATTCACTTTTCCTATTCCACTCACAGACTGGACATTATACAACTATATTGACCACTAAAAAAATAAAATAAAAGAAAGATCATATGTCTTGGGTTTCACTCAAGACTTTTAAATTGCGTGGTGGGATGAATTCCACAAACCAATAACAGAGATTGTGTGTGGAAAGTTTGGTTTTGTCAATCAGAATTAAGCAGCAATAACATGGATTATCTGTTTGAGTGTTTACCGTGAAGGAGGAGGGCGAAGATGACTGGAGCAGAGCCATGACACAGGCCTGGCAGTAACCCGATCTGCATCTCTGACTGTCTCGCTCTCTCTCCCTTTGCCTCGCTCCTTCAGTCTACTACCTCCCTCTCTCTCTTCAAACATACACAGACACTCTAGCAGACTCATAACAACTTTTTTAACCACCGTGGTTAGATTCTGAGCTATTTTAGGTGTTCATTTTTTGCTGATAACTCCCTGCGTGGGAATGGCCTTCATACATGCATAGGCCTTGATGCATATTATGTTCATGGCAATGTTGGATTACACGATTATTTCAGTTGTTGTTCATTTTCTAAGGAACAGAATATTTATCTCACTAATGACACACCCCTCAGGCCCAAAGAGTTGAGTGACTTAAACACACAGATGTTTAAAGTTGCTGCTGCTGTCACCGCTTAAAAAAAACCCACCTCTGACAGCAGGCGTGAGGTTTGTATTGGCAAGCACCCCAGTATAGCTACACAGTCTCACTTCATGGTAGTTGCAGTTCTCACATTATGCTGTGATATTACATCAGCGCCATGGCCTCTCTCTCTCTCTCTCTCTATCTCTTTGTCCCTAAATGGAAGGTACAGGGTGGTCTGAAGATGTCTAGATCAACAAGCAACTCTATGTGGCTGGAGTGGACATCTGACATTCCCCAACGTACTGTCAGATATCAGGTTACATCATTAGTAAACACACCGCTATCCAATTGATTGACCTGTGCTTGCAGAATTTGGGAACAGAAGTGAGGGGGTAATATATAAACCGTTTTGATTAGAGACGAGTAAACAGTGTCAGGGGGGTTGTGCTGGCAGCGTTTTGTTATCAGACGCTGGACTTGTGTTTGTGATGACAGTGTCACGGAAAACATGTTAATATGAGTGATCTTAACATGCATAGAAATTCTATGATGGTCAAGACCCTTGCCATGTAAAATATGAAAGACACAGAATATTGGGTTCAGAAAAAGAATATTCACTCTGCACTAGACACGCTGTTTGGCAAGATGTTCAGCATTCAACATTTACAAGGAACATTTGCAATTGCAATTTTTTTTTTGACCAATACAACAAAACAAAACCACCATGAGCAAACAATGCAAAGTAAAAATAGTAGAATCGAGGCAATGAAACAACTGACCTAAGAGTTCCACCTCCCTGAGCATATAAAAGATGTTCCTGCATTACCTTTCTTCCCTGTCCTCCTGCGTATCCTCATCTTGGGGAAAGATGGCCAAGAGTAGTTGAAAGGAGAATCCGAATCCGAATCCATAACTTGATATCTGCAACTTACATAGAGTTCTCCCTGCTCCCCCCACTCCAAAACCGGCACCGGGGACTTTAAATAAATAACAAAAAACAGCTCACTGGATCACCATTTTGTGCCGTGTGAGAACACTGTGTTAGCGGCTTCTTCCAGTCTCTGCTGGAGCCTTGACACTTCAGGAGTGAGCCAGCATGCTCAGCCCGGCAACCCCCTCCCCCCCCTACAGTCCTTTGCACCCTCCCTCCCCCCCACCACTCTTCAAACCCAATGCCCAGCACAGCTACGAAGCTAGGGCTATTGGAGCTCTCCACGTCCGTTCCTTCCCTCTCGTCTCTGAGCCCGACCAGCCGATCCTCGGTCGCCCCTCTGGTATCCCGTTTGTTTCTTACTTCTCCTGTGCCGTCTCTCCCCTGAGCTCTTCCAACCCTGCTTCTCCTTTACTGTCTCGGTCACTCATTCCCCCCACTACAGCCACACATGGCAGTGAGAGAGAGAGAGAAAGGGGGTGGGGTAGAGGGGGAGCTCAACACATGCTGA
>JACYXH010000479.1:8031010-8193510 GCA_026745465.1 Lota lota | reverse complement strand
CAATGTCATAACCAGACAGGGCTGATTGGCAAAGTGTGGGAAGAAACACAATCCAAAACAAAACAAGAGACTCACAAAGCCATAAAAACACAAGCGCACCTGTACATGCGCTTGAGCGCACCCGTACATGAGCTTGAGCGCGCCCGCATCGACACACAAGCGGCGCGCAACGGCCGAACGGTGGAGGGTGAAAGGCAACACCAGCCGCAGGGTGTATAAATGGCGGCTCTCCGATGCCAAGTGTTATGAGGCCTGTATCCTCCACCGTGGGTGAACCACAACATTCTTATGGTGCAGCATCACCAGTGGTCTTGTGCAGCCGAGCTGGCCAATCAATAGCTGGCCAATCGACATGGATTAGGAGAAGGATTTTGCATCTGTTTCTGTTCTCCGACTCGCTGCCGTCAAGACAGCTTGGCTATCAGTACAGCCATCAGGTTTAATCTCAGATGGAGTCCTTGACATCACTCCTCCATCGGGTAAGGTTAAACAAAGAAATCTTGTTTACACATTGGAATTTCATGATGACATTTTGAAATATAGATCAATCCTACAACAAACACAAGGGTGTTTTAAAGACATTCTCAGAGTTTTCCAGCCCAAGATCTCGAATGCCAGATTGTTGATTATAAAGGTTTTAAAGGGCAACGCCAAACGGAATTATAAACTGAAGTATAGACTTCAGTTCAGTTAATAATTAAAATAAATAATTAATCCTTGCCCACATTTAAGAGAGTAAGTTAGTCAGTGAGTTCAATATGAAGAAGAAAACCGAAGAGCACACGGACATTCCAAAGCAAGTAGGGAAAACAATGCAAAACCCGACCATGAGGGAAAACTGTGATCCAGTAATCTGTAGGAAAATATTTTTTAAGGAATTTTAAAAGGTGAGCACATAGCCCATATTCATAGAATGACACATGAGCTCTGAGACTCCACAGGAACGGAGTGTTTCCTGCAAACAGAAGCTTTTCAATGAACCTCATTCCAACACCACCACCTATTACCTCATAACAACACAACCTACAACCTCATAACAACACCTCCTATAATATAACCTCATATAAACACCACTACCTATAACCTCTTAACAATGCCACCTATAACCTCATACCAACACCACCACCTATTACCTCATAACACCACCATCACCTATAACCTCATGACACCACCACCTATAACCTCATAACTACACCTCCTATAACATCAAAACTACACCTCCTATAATATAACCTCATACCAACACCACCACCTATAACCTCTTAAAAACAACACCTATAACCTCATACAAACACCATCACCTAAAACCTCTTAAAACACCACCTATAACTTCATACAAACACCACCACCTATAACCTCATGACACCACCACTTCTAACCTCATAACTACACCTCCTATAATATAACTGCATACCAACACCACCACCTATAACCTCCTAACACCACCACCTATTACCTCATAACAACACCACCTATAACATCATAACTACACCTCCTATAATATAACCGCATACCAACACCACCACCTATAACCTCCTAACACCAACACCTATTACCTCATAACAACACCACCTATAACATCATAACTACACCTCCTATAATATAACCGCATACCAACACCACCACCTATAACAACCTAACACCACCACCTATTACCTCATAACTACACCTCCTATAACATCATAACAACACCTCCTGTAATATAACCTCTTACAAACACCACCACCTATAACCTCATAACAACACCACCACCTACAAGCTCCAGTCACGATTATCTGAGAAACTCGGGTCTCATTTAGTTTTTGTGTCTGGTTTGACCTTGTTTCCAAACGATAACAGGTAAAGCATTAGTGTACAGCTAATGTGAATGCTCATTGGCTAAATCTGTATCAATTTCACGAAAGAAAAAAAGGAATAAATAGGCTGAAAATAATAAGACCAAACTTAAATTTCCTACCGGAATCAGACTGCGACGGGGACCCCTCCTCGTCTTCCCCATTCAGGCAGAACATGAGTGGTTCCTCACAGTCCTGAGCAGAAGAACATGGAAACAGGGCCCCATTCAGTTCACTGCACACACGCCTCCACCACCACACAGAGGCTTTTCACCCTGCTAACCTTCCAGCAGCACCATTAAGTACAACAACATTGGCCTGCCACTGGCAAGTGACTGGGCGTGTGTCCATGTGTGCGTGAGAAAAAATAAAGTAAATGTGTGATACTGAGTCGTACAGGTGAACAATAATGTTCTGTGAATGAAAGAGGGAGAGAGAGAATGAGAGAAAAAGAGCAGAGCTTATCGATCAACCAGTTGCACAACATAAACCGATACTGGAGGATGGACAGACAAAGACCATGTGCGTGCACACACACACACACACACACACACACACACACACACACACACACACACACACACAGTGGTGTGTGCCAGGTGCCAAGTCTGACACCTAAACAATGTAGGTGAAATAGTGTAAAGCACTGAAGACCACAGTGAGTCACAAGTTAAAGACCTATTAAAGCCAATGACCTACACAGAGCAATAACTCATAACCTTGAGTCTGTTGAAAAACATTTCATTTAAAAAAGGGTAAGACTTTATATTACAGTGTCACTAAACTTGTACTAAGCAGTAGGGTTAGGGTTAGTGATAGCCATTGCTCATTGGTACTGTCCTGGACGTTTTCGAAGGTCATCGCTTTGAGAATGGGATGGAACGCAAAAAGAGACAGTGCTTTCTAACTTCTACATTGCTTATTACACAGCACTTACTTGTGTAATAACACTAACAGGAATGCTGTGATGTTTAGTGTAACCAAAATAAAGACTACAAATATATTAGTGTCCTTGTTTAAAAGATTAATACGAAACCCCTTATTTATCTTTCTCAGTGAAACAATTAATTATATTGCAGTTACATATCAATACAGTAATTTCAGATTTGTATAAGCCATGCGAATGTATATATATAATATACCACATGTATTCATTGTCATACTCACATTTTCGGCTGAGGCGGAGTTATCTTCGCTTACATAGGGATACATAGCTTTGTAGAAAAAGGACATACAAACAGTGATATGAAATGGCGGAACCCACAACAGTCATAAAATGTAAAGAAAGGAAAGGCTTTTGTTTGAAATTAATTTAAATAGTGTTCTATTAACCACTGTTTTCTGACTTGCTGACGTGGAGGAAAGAAAGCAGGTCATATTTCTTGATTAATTTCATAACCCCAAGGGAAGCGTGGCACAGCGTCCGTGGCAGTTTACTAGCTTGTGTCTGATAGATCAAAGAACATGGTGTTTAGTGGCCCAGCAGACACAAAGCACTAACTCACACACATTACTCTCTGGGTGGTGGTCTGGGATCACTTGTGGAGGAGGAATAGGAGGGCTGGTGGGAGGAGGAAGAGGACTCAACCCTTATAGGATCCAATGTTTGTAAAAAAGAATAAAATAAACAACAAAAAATAAAAACATACAAGGAAAAATAGAGAGGGGAAGGGGCAAAGGGAAGTGGGTGACGCACTGGGAGTTAGTGCTGTAAAAGGAGTGGCATTATCCTGACAATGGTGGGCCTGTGCCTTAGTGTGATACCGTAAAACATGCTTGTTCAGTGGCCTGCCAGACTCATGCCAGCTGGCTCTTAGCTTGCACCCTAGTGAGAGAGGGAAGGGGAAACAACCAGCTTTCCCGCTGGGAGAGACATGCAAGATATAATGAAAAGCGTGCACACATGCAAATACACACACCCACACACAGAGTTTAATCTACAGTGTATCTAAAGAATAACGTGGAAAAATAGGGAAGATCGATAACTCAAACCACCACAAAAATGGCCAGGTGACATTTGCTGTGAGTGCATGTGTGTGTGTGTGTGTGTGAGTGTGTGTGTTGGAGTGTGTGTTCATTCAGTGCTTTGATTTCTTTTCCAGGACAACTCAGGCTTTTATGTTCCCAGAACTCTCAGCAGAGGGCAGTATTGTTTTGAAAAACGCCTTCAGTTGAAAAAATGTAACATACATACAAGGTAACACATACAAGGAAACCCTTTAAAGAAAAATGGACGATCCATTTATGCTTAGCTTGACCCTATAAAGCCCTCAAAGCAGGGAAAGAGAAACTTACCATTTTCTGTAGGATTGACCATACGTCTTTTCTCTAAGACAGTCCCTGCGCTCATTCTCCTCAGTGCTTTGAGCTAAAGGGGAGTTCAGATGGTGATTTTAGTGAGTATGCAAGGGAAGGAATCAGGTTTATTTTAAAGAGATTTGGCGAGTAATCGCCTTTTTGAGGTTTGAATAAAAAGCATCCTAAGGGCCGAAACACACCAAAGCACAAGCGTAGAGCGTGGACATAAAGTGCATCCACTTTCAGTCCACTCCCATGTTAATCCATCAGCACTTCCACACTGCAGGAGGAGCTGAAGCGAATTGTGTAGGCCTATAGTGGAGCGCGTTTTATTTATTTCCGCTTCCGCCTGGCTTTTTGATGCACTGTTTTTCAGCTGATCAATTTAAATGGCCCAGACAAGGAAGTCTGCGTGGGATTTAATTACTCCGGTGTGAAGACAAGGATTCAAGAAAGTTCATCTTCTGTCTGCGCTCGAAGCTTGTGCTTTGATGTGTTTCGGCCTTATCAGGGGTATAAGTTCCGACTTCGATTTGAGAATATTGTCATACAGCCACAGTTGAAAAACCATTTCTGGATATACTTTCAGTAATCAACTGCAAAACATAGGCCTATCTGAATAAATGTTATTTCACATTCTAAGTAGCAGTTTTGGTCAGTTAGTAGACATTTATGGCACATTTTGAATAATTAACTTATTTATTGCGTAGGTTTTTTTTATACAAAAATTCCCTTTCAAGAATAACAGGATATTATGTTGATATATTATCTGAAGACTGCTGAGTTAGTCGTTTTAATTTCCCCAGATGTGCTTTTAGGTATGTAGGCTTTAAATGAATCCAGGATGGCAGGGGCTTGGGGAAAGAATAGCTAGTTAACATCATGTTACTGTAAATATGTTTCTGACTACCAATAAATAAGGATCATATGCATCATCTCCCTGTGGTCTTACTCTTCAATAATAATAGCAGAATTTCTTAAAGAGGCTTAAAGATGGCTCAAGGAATCAAACACCAGTGGCCACTGTACTTATTCTCTCTCTCTTCTCAGAAACAGCACAATGTTTCTGAGTGATTTACAGTCATAAGTGCTGAGGCCAAACATCAAACACTGCTTCCCACTTTATAGTGTCTGCCTGGATGTCGGCACAAAGCAACTCAACAATAAAACATAAAACTCGATTTTAGTATGAAGTCGTAGAAGCACTTCAATAAAGTGACTTTGAACTCTACAAGATATAAAAATAAAGCCTGTTATAAACTTGCAGACAACATGTCCTTATGATTTACAGTGTAAATATTAAGTAATATTCGTTATTTTATTTTGTTTTCAGCCTATTTAAGCAACCAATCAACAGCCACATCGGTCACCATGGCAACCATCGGGGGCCAACTGACCTCCTTGAGGAAGTGGTCGTCCCGGAGCCTCTCTCGGAGAAGGAGGATGTCAGCGTGGAGGTCTTGCCGCGAGTTCCTGAGCATGTTCTGTCGGACCGTGAGTGACAGGTTCCCCGTGTCGTGGCAGAACCTCAGCAGGCGACCCCGGTCAGCCCACACCTGGGACAGCCCGGCTGGGGGTGTGGACAGAGGGTTCGGGGGGCTGCGGAAAGGCCAAGGTCGGTTCAAAGGGGACCGGACACATCGTCTAACACAGCAGTAAGAGAGTACTGCTTAATATGCATACTGTGAACAAACGAGAGGTCTGCAACATCAACTCCATTTCCATGAAAAGGAATCGTGGAAAGGTCGGACCGTTGATGTCATTGGTCCGGGATTTGCGTTATCCATTGATCGGCTAGGGAAAATTTACGTAAATGGTCACGTTTGTTTGCGTTTGTTTGTAAAATGTATTTTAACAACTTTTGAGAAATCGAAAGAATGCAATTCTCTATGGAAAATGACTGCTGTCATTCTTATTCTCTACTAAGGATATGAAGTCACAACAGGGCTGGATAGAGCTTCATTCTCAGGTACACCTGCATCACACATGAGTCGTACAGTGTGGACTACATGATCGAGGAGAGTGTAGAATTTGTAGGGTTTACATGTTCTCCCTTGTTCATAAGGGTTTCCTTGATGTTGTTCTATAACATTTGTGCACATAGATATAACACCAGATGGTATTCGATTAATCCCAGACAGGAAATTTTGGGCAAACATGCATGTTAGGCTTCACAGCAGGACACTATACTAACAGAGCAAAAACTGAGTTTTTTATGCTAGGTTGAATCCAACCGTGTTAAATAAAGAAAAATAAATTGCAGATTTAACAGAAGAAGATGTTGGAACAAACATACCTTTTAAGCAGGTCCTGGAGCTCAGCGTTACCGGCCAACTGTGCGAGCTGCAGGGGCGTGACGCCGTCCTCGTTGGGCAGACAAACTGCCATGAGACCCCCCGGCTGACACAGCAGGAACTCAGCCAGCCGAACCAGGCCCCACCGCACCGCCAGGTGTAGGGGGGACTCTCTGCGACTGTACTCTGGTGTGGGGGGGGGGGGAAGGAGGAGGGGGATGGAGGAGAGGGGGGGAGGGGTGAAGGAGAGAAGGAAGGGGGAGGAGGAGGAGAGGAAGGGAAGGAGGATGAGGAGGGAATGGAGAAGGGGGGTGGGGGGTGCAGGAGAGGAGGAAGGGGGAGGAGAAGGGGAAGGAGGATCAGGAGGGATGAGGGGATGGAGGATAGGGGAAAGAGAAGGAGAACAACGGGGAGGGGGATGGAGGAGGAGGGAAGAGGAAGAGAAAGTGGGGGGGAGGCAGGTAGAGAAGGAGGGGCAGGGGGAAGGAACAGGAGGAGGAAGAGAAGAAGTCTTGTTAGCAACGTTTTTATGATACCGTCTAACGATAATCAACATCACCACGTGGCAGATTCCATTCCAATCCATCCACTCTCGTTCCTGTTTTGCTCTTTGCACTGGATACCTCTGCTCCACTGATCCACTGCAAACTCACTAAAAGGCTTTAAATAATAGCAAACCATTTACCTCTAAATTGAAGTACAACATTTTTTTTAAATTAAGACAAGAAGAATCTCTAGTTTATAAACATGGAATGCTAAAAATGTATAATTAGAATGAAAGTTAGTATAATGCGATCACTTGACCAAGAGCAAATACTGTATTCAAGTTGACCACAGCCATATCATTCAGCAGACAGCAGAGTGATGCCACTGACAATGTTATTCAATTAGATGACTTAGCTGCTGCCATTCATGAGGAGACGTTGAGATGTAACAGACTGCCACAACAATATTAACACAAAATCGGATTTGTCATTTGCGCTTTTTCTCCAGCACACCCACTCAATGAAACCAAACAAAAAGGCATCTTACGAAGCACAGCTCAGCGCAAAAGAAAAAACACAAGCTCACATGAACAGTCTCACATAAACACACATGCACAAAAACACACACACACACACACACACAGATTTGTTTAGCTCCCTCCTCCAACCCTGGGTTACTTCCAGATGGAGAAGATTATTAACCACATTACACTCTGGTTAATTGGCAGTGACAAATGTAAGAGAGGCACACACGTGACCCCAGCCACTTCCAATCTCAGCCCAGCAAGCGCAGTGGAAAAAACAAAAGAAATGTAGTCATGGAGGAAAGAGCCCCGGCCAGGAGAAGAGGAGATATCAGGGGGAGAGAGTTGAAAAGTTCACCGTCCGGGGACAGTGTCGGGTCCAAGTTTCCGATGCTGCCGGAGAAATTAGGTTGCAGAGAAGCCTGTGGAAATGCACCTCTGTTCAGCCCACCTCCCTCATCCCCCAGTCCTGCTCCACTCCACCCTGCTGTATCCTATGTTTGATTACTAACGACACAACGTGATCCAGTCCCCATCACCATTGCTTAGACATAGATTAGAGATGGGTAAGAGACAGCCAATGTCTTCTAAAATCGTTTCACTGCAAAAACTATTCATGTGAAGAAGTGATAAGCCGTTTAGATCTCACCCTCTCCGCAGGGGCTGCCCAGAACATTCCAGCTCTGAGGGATGTCCAGGTTGGCCATGGCCAGGGTAACCAACTGATCCATAGCCCAGCGGCAGCTCCTCTGCCCCAGGCTGAAGATGCTGCTCAGCTCCTTGTGATCCATGGAGCTCAGCCGATGCCCATGGGTCACCAGGTGCTCTGCCAGGTCCTAAGGGTAATGCACATCATGCACAATTATATGGACACATTGTGTGTGTGTGTGTGTGTGTGTGTGTATGTGTGTGTGTGTGTGTGTGTGTCATCACTAAATACCTGAGCATCATCTTGGACGTACTCAAGAGTAGCTCCTCCCAGCCAGGTGAGGGGCGTAGTTTCAGAGCACAGGTATGCCTGGACAGAAACCACCTCAGCCAGGTTGTGTCCTGCACAGAAACAAAACGTCACACCAAATTAAAAGGTAAAAAGGGATCCTTCTCTACCCCTAACTCTGGATAATAAATGCAGATAAATGTATCATGTTTACAACAAATATGCAGTATTATGTATGGGAAAAAATGGCAAGCCAAAACAGATGAACAGACCCTTAATGTTATCTAAAATGCTTTATGAATGCCCGGTTCCACAGCACACAACTCTCCAATGTAAAGTGGTCTGTTCTGTTCAGCCTCCAGACAGGCGGAGTGTTGTCATGTTGTTTATGGGCCTCTAAGAGTTTCCCTTCTGAGAGGAAACTGATAAGATTCTGTCCCTAACAGATCTCAGACTGAAATGTGTGTGTGTGTGTGTGTGTGTGTGTGTGTGTGTGTGTGTGTGTGTGTGTGTGTGTGTGTGTGTGTGTGTGTGTGTGTGTGTGTGTGTGTGTGTGTGTGTGTGTGTGTGTACATACTTAACTTGCCCTCATTTAGCAAGACATGAAGGTATAAAACACACTGACGGTGAAAGAAAATAAATCGCTGAAGAATGTTAATTTTCTTTTCTTTTTTTCCTAGCTTGTAAATTCCAAGTGGTGAGTGCAGACGGAAAGTCAGTGATGGGGGGGTTAGGACAATGGTGGGATTTTATCCCTATTTTAGCCGTAATAAACTACTCTGGAAAATGAAACATTAAAAGAGAAGACAAACAGCTTTACCGAACACAAACACATGCAAACATACCAGGCACTATAAAGCAAAGCATGACATCGCTCAGAGCTTTGATGAAGTGGAGCAAGGTGGACCCTTCCAGAACAATGAAGACCTCCACATCTCCAGGCATTGCATCTAGACCCTCCAGCAATGCAAACACCTTCGCCTGGCCCTGTGAAAAACCACAGGGTTAAGAGGAAAAGAGGTAGTAGGAGAGGAAGGAGTGAAAAAATATGTCTCATCGTTACAGTGTACACCAAATCTCCTGGCAACAGGACTTGAGGAGCCACAATAAGACAGCCTTCTCAATAACAACAGGAATGTTAGTGTTGAATACTGTGAAGATCGTCCATGATCCTGACACTGGGGAACCCTTTAGGCTGATCTGAGGGTCAAGGTGAGGAGATAGCATAAGATGATAATGATAAAGAGAAGATTGGTCCAAACTTTGTTTCCAAATCCATACAGTAGGCCATGTCAGATGTACAGGATGATAACATAAGATGCTTATTATTTTCCATTAAAACTGTTACTTTTAAAAAACAATGATGCAACATTTGTATTTTAAAATAGCATTATCCACCAATGAAGCTATGTACGAAAATAGGGTGAGGTGGCTAAATAAACCCACAATGTCTGTACACAACTATTTAAAATAAACCTCTTTATAATTGGTTATCTAATTATGTGATGCATTATATGGTAATGTATCGCAATCATTCTTTTTGATACATATACTGTATGTGAACATACAGCATACATCTACAAAAGCTGTGCAAAAACGAATCTACTATACGGCCCTAAATTGTATGTATGAGTACAATTCAAAGTATCTTACATTATGCCTGAGACTTAGCCTTTGAGATAAGCTTTTCTCTGCATTTTGTGTTAATTTCTTGGTACTCTCATGCAGTGTTTTTCCCTCTATTAAACCCACACATATGGAGTTAATAAAATGAGCTGCATATCGATTTCTTCATTTTATTAGCTTGGGTTCAATTTACCCAACAAAACTGTTAATGTTTTGTTTTGTTTTTAACCTCGATTTGTGAACCTCACTGACCCTCAACATGATTTGGATAACCCTGGTAAGAAAAGAAACCTCATTACAAATGCTGCTTAAAGAAACTGGAAGCAACTCCATGTTCATGAATCAAATTATTACTCTAACAAATTAGGACTTTGATCTTCTGAGAAATGTGTGAAACACAATATTTGCTCCAACTTTTAAAAAACGTTGAATGCTAAATGTTTCCCTGTTTGTAAAGAGCTTAGGAAAAAATATTTGAAATCACAACATGATTACAAAATTTAGTACAACAGAAAATATTGGGAAATATGAGCCCTTTCAAGGTGAAATATGAGCCCTTTCAAGGTGCACATGACAATACTTTGGGATTAAAGGTAACGGTTATTTATTGACTGGAAATATTTGGAAATTTCAAAATGCTAGCGGCATTTGTGCACTGATTGATAACATAATATTTTGCAAACCATTGGACATGGTGTGAACAATCCAGCTACATCTCATCTCAACGGAATTACGATCGAATGGCTCTTTTTTGAGCCAGTCCACCTGAACACAACTCAGAAAGCCGTTAGATTAAATTTAGGGCGTAAAGTTGCTGAATGGAATCAAAGTGAACCCCTCCATTAATCCTATAGATAAGGACATTTAAATTGCATTCCAAATATCAAGAGATTGGAAAGTGTGTAAATTTAGCCTATTAACAGAAATAATGTAGGCTACTTACATAAAGAGGAACTTTCCGTCTGCTCAGCTCCATCTTTACAACGAAAGACAAACAGCAAGAACAAACAATATATCAATATATCCACACCAAGTGTGTTTTAGATTGATTTGATTTTTATGGTCGTAGAGAGCGCACTATCACGATCCATCCAGGACTTAATAAGAATAAGATATTCTATCAAAGTTGCAATTAAGCACATGCGCGTGCAGTAGTTAAAAATGGTTAGAATTTCCATTTAACCAAGACATATATTCTGTCCGCCTGTTTATTATCAGGAGTCAGTTCATAAACAGGACCGCATCGATCTTTCTTAACATAACCAGCGATCCTAAAGAATGATACGGCGGTTTGGCTGGGGATGTTGTTCCACGGAACCCAGCTGTCCGTTTAAGTTTAACAAATTGACAAAACAGGCTACTAAGATGAGATAACGTCCCTATTGGTAAAAATTTAACAGGGTTGGGTAACTTGAACAGTTCAAACCTGCTGCTTTCAACACAAAATTAGCGTTTAGTATTACGATGATTTCCCTCATGTACTACACACAATAGAACACAAAATGTTAAACATACCTGCTTACCTTATTTTTAACATGACATGGTTGGAATTCAAATAACTTAGAAATACCCTTAGGTAGACCATATGATCTGCACCACCTCAATATCCTGAAGCTATCTAGAGGTTAGCAACTGTAAGTCAGAGCTGCGTTCAGTCTGGTCCACTGGCGACTTCAAGATGAACTTCTGCAAGACCGTCGAGAGCAGACCATTTCGTTACGAGTGATAAGAAATGAAAGCCTACCTCAAAGTGGTTACGGAATTTCAGACTACAGCGATCTCTAGTGGACATGGCGGTGAGCTATCAAGCTAAAGATAAACGCATGGAAAATAATAGGAAAATGGACACACCGATCACACACATCGTCATACATATTATATAGTTTTATTCCCATCTTCTTACAAAAACTTTGGAATATATCAAAATACACGGTAGATATCAGCAAATGGATATCATACAAAACATTTACAATGGAAAATTTAGACATTTTGTTTCCATAGAAATCTCACTCAATACCATACATCCAGAAATGGCTTATACATAAAAGGTATGTATACATTAAGAAAACATGCCCTTTGCTGACCAATGTGTCTCCATAGGTTTTGAGTTAAAACTGTATGGAAATGTTTTTTTGTCATGTAGTTGATGTCCATGGCATGTTCTATTAGGTATTCCAGAGCCTCGTCCCACAACCTCCTCATAATGCCTGTATTTGTGGCCGATGATGGGTCCCTGTGCCTCCCTGTGCCAGACCATTGGCCCTGTCACCAGGGAGGGTCACCTCCTTCCTGGGGTGGGCGGAGGCGAACAGCACATCCAACATTCCCAGCACCTCCATGAGCTCCTGCTGGTACTCCATCTCCTTGTCCAGCAGCTCCTGCAGACGCAGCAGTTGTCTGTCCACTAGGGAAGACATGCCGACTGTGGACTGATAGATGTCCAGGAGCATCTCTGCCATCGTGGTGAGGATGGCGGTGAACCTGGTGTCAACCAAGTTGCTAGAGTGGGTAAAAATTAATCACAAAGTCAGCTCCAAAAATATGGTCATATTGGCTAAATTCTAAAAGTATTAAGCATCACACTTGAACCCTCCAATACGATGGTCAGAAAAAACAGGTGATCAGATACATTATCACATTTTTGGCTCAAATATTGAATATTTAACCAATTCAAGTCTCACAAAAATTGAGTTTTGTCATTATGGGTGACATGGCAAAAATTATTTGAATCGTCTTACAATATGACAAAGCTCAGCAACTGGCAGAGCTCCTTTTCATCTCGCCCTGCCAGAGCGTTCTTCAGGGTTCCTCTTCTGTCCAGCTCCTTGATCACAGCCATTGGGATCTCCGATTTTCTGAATCTTGACCATTGCTTCATAATGGACAAGGACAATAGATTTAGGCCATGCCATCAGTGTATAGAAGGAGGTTGAAAAGAGTAAATGAACATAGGACCCATTTGTTGTTATAACAAAAATGAATACATTGCTTACCTCCATAGCTGCATCCAATGCCTTGGACACATTGAACTGCCTAAGCAGTTTGTCATACTTGGCCAAATGTTGCCTTACTGGCTTACTGACCAAGTAATCGTCCTGTGGATAAAATACATGTGAGAATTCTGGAAGGTGGAACCAAGCGATGAAGTAATGGTTAAAGAGAAATGTTAATTGATAGTGAAAAGGTAAAAAAAGGGTAATTTGATTCTGGAACTTCGATCCTCACCTGTTTTGGAACATAATTCTTCCCCTTAACAAAAATGCGATATGCTGGCTGGCGCTTCTGCTGAACTGCACCCTTTGAATCTTCAGGACTCCTCTTGTGTTTAATACTTAGAATGCCATTGGTCATTCCCACGACGATGGACTCATCGTCTGGCTAAAAATACAAATATTAATAATAATAATAAACACATTGCATTTGTATAGTGCTTTTCTAGGCTCAGCATTCTATTTAAGTGTCTAATATATAAATATCTGTATGTCAATGCAGTGTTAACCCAGATAATACGATTAGATAGCATGGGTGTGAGGAAGACTTTAAGGTTTATAGTGAAGTATAATTGAGTGAAGGATAGCAAGCCACATATCCATGGTTTATGTATACCACATCCCTAGGTCTAATTTCATTGCAGTTGGATTTGTATGCTTAGAAGGGTAGTTCAATTCTTACAGCCAAGCCCAAACTCAAGATAGACGCGGCGTAGTCGAAGTTGTGGACGACTTTGTAGTTTGTCGTACTGTACACCTTCACGTGTCTAGAATGTATGAGAAAATTGTTACTTGACATTTCACATAAAACACTTACTTTAGAAATGTGATATTGTATAGAAACCTCTCCCAAACACACACCTGTCCAAAGAGGCAGACAGCAATCTCTGCCCATTGCTGCCGAGACACAAACTGGTGACGGTTTTATGGTGGTTCTTAAGTGACACGAGGGGCTGACCTCCTTTCAGAAGGTCCCACACTTTCACATATCGGCCCCCTAAAATAGATAAAAAGAGATATGGCATCAGTTAGGTTGTTGTGATTGGGTAGGACAGCATGACGTAGATGGACAAAGAAGGAAGGAAGGCTGACAGAGAAGGCATATTCCAGCACACTTGGTACCTGCAGAGACCAGGAGTCCTTCTGAAGGATAAAGAAGAAGACTTTCCACGGGCTGGCCATGGTCCATGGTCATCACACTCTTGTCTACCCTTGCATCAAACAGTTTAAGAGTGTGGTCATATGAACCTTGAAGAGGAGAAAAACAAAATGAATCATTGGTCTTTCACACACAATTGACAGTAACCATCTTCACTTTGTAATTTGGATTTTAAGACTGTTTCCGACCATTAGGCAGGCAGCAATACTGGTGATTTACAATATAAAATAAAAATACTCAAAACTGATCCCAAGATTATCAGTATTGCACTGGACTGAACTGGTGGATGGTTTATGTGTGCAACAATTTGGATACAAACTATAACCTGTAGACAATAGAAGAAAGAAAAACAATGGTTTAACACCGAATCTTACCAGTAAAGAAGAGATCTCTGTTGAGTTTGCTTGTTATTCCACAGCGGATGTAATCCGTATGTTCTTTATAAGAGGTCAGTTCAGCAGAGTTGGGGATATCCCAAAGCCGGCACGTATAGTCATCTGACCCCGTCAGGATCTGATAGCGATCCGAGGTGAAGTCTGTTACATGTACAGCCCTGCAAGTTGAACAACACAAAAACAATTTTACACTTCAAAACATGCAACATTGTTGCATCCACTTTCCATGTCCACCTAGGCTCCCAGCCCAATGTTTCTCTTTGACAGCTGGCATGCATAATTAGTTAAGGCATTATTATTCTGTACTGCAAAACTGCATTTTTACTGACTTTGAGGGAATTATAATAATTAAATAGTGACATCCTCTTTCCGGTTACTTTGATGTTTGTCAACTCACTTTGTATGTCCTTTGAACATTCTGATGGCCACCCTGCCACTGACATCGAACAGTCGAACTGCTGAGTCCTCGCATCCCGCCACAAGCAACTGGCCATCTGATCGGAACCTGCCACTGTACGCGGTATCTTTAAATCGTGTAAAAGTCTTCACTGGCTCCTGAGAGAATGGTCCATATATGTGAACCTGTTGATAAAGTGTATAATTATATTTGAATTATTTTGCAATAAATAAAAACATGAATGTATGAAATAATGGGTTGGTAATTTGTTTTTGTTTTTTTAACAACTGTCACAACAACTCAAACAGAACTTAATGGATAGAACAAAATAGAAGCTCACATACCCTTGTGGAAGCTGTCACAGCATAGGTGTGTGGCGCTAAAGGGGAGAAGTCTATGCTTGTGATGGCTCCGAACTCTTTTATCTGCACTGGAGCCTGTCAGATAAGCAGTCAGAGGGAATGGTTAATAATCAGTAATTGTGGTAATTATGGAACGGTTATTCCAAAATCTACATGTCTTGCCCATGGCACAATTTTATTTAATATATATATATAAATCAATAAGCTCACCTTGTAGTTTTTCCAGTACAGAGTGTCCTGTGTGACTTTCTCTCCCAACTTGGGATACACCTGGATTCGCGTAGGTTTGAATGAGGCCATTTCTTGATCCCGTAGTTTAATTACTTGAGAATATAATGTGTGCCTAGTTCAGGCCAAAGAAAAATAAATCAAAATGATTCGTAATAAATTGGGAGCGTAGACATGCTAGCATGCTAGCAACCGGACAACATTAGTTAACGGTAATGGCAAACACAACGTTTTGATTACCAGACATAAATAACTGAGTCGTACTGACCACATAAACATTTGTATATTAAGCATACAGTAAACATTGTATATGCAAATGCCTTTCGTACGTAAAACTGTTATTTAAAAGTATTCACCACTAAAAACGAGTCAGCGTGTTCACCGAAAAATGCGCACGATGTAAAGCTACGACTGCTCCTTACCTTAGAAATGAATCCCTTGACTGCGAATTTGGTCAAGCCACGTTTTGAAGAAACCAGACAACTTTGACGATGAATTTTAAGATCACATTAAGTTTCTCATTGTAATATTTTGTCACCATTTATTATCACGTTGGGATACAAGGGAGGCAGCCATGTTGGTATCGTAAACACTTCCGTTTGTAACTTTATTGGTAACTGTGTCGGTTGACATCGACAGTACAGGTCAATGCTACAGAATTATGTTGCTAAAGAATAAAAGCAACCTTTGGAGAAAAAAATCCATTAATTCAAGGATTGCATACATTGACCAAAATCAAACATAACTGCAATTGCATCTTTGTCCATGGCGAGTAACACAATCCCTGCGCAGACGGTAAAGGTATCAATGATTTGGGCTTTCTCTACTGTACCTTATTATAAATATAGATTAATAATATAGTTTCTCAATGGAAAGGCAGACATTCAACAGTGTACACTCCCGGATAGAAAATATCTAGCAAACGCTTGTTGAAAAAGTCACATGGAGTCTTTACTAATATGAGCTGCACTGTCACAAAATAATCAAACCAATCTGATGCTATGCATTTGAAATTTGAGACAGTGTTAAATAATAGGTGTAAAGCGTGCAAATGGAAAATAGCAAGGCATCGACACCATGCCTGGGAAACGCACCGAAAGATGATTGGACGACACGTGCACTACCTCTGTGCGTCACTTCCTCTGTTCATCCTTTCTTCGAGCTTCCGCCGACCCTGGGACCCGCGTGTTTACATACTCACAGGTTATTTCAGAGTTATATTGACTTTACATGTCTCATCGGCCATATACCTTCTGCTTGTGGTTACAAGTTAACGGTTTTGTATTGCCTTGTATGTCTCAAAGTTGTAGGAAACAAACTATAGTGCTTGTAGTCTGGTTCAAATGGGCGAGGCCCGACTCTAGCTTTCCAGTTAGCTCAGTTGCTAAGATCAGTTGAATAGATGTGAGAGCTAAATTTACCAGCAGATTAAATCGCTCGCCACCCCCATACAAACTAAAAAGTGACGAACGGTGGAACGGAGTTTCTAGTGAAAAACGGCATTTGTTGTCCTCTAAAAATGGAGGCCATGACAATTACAACATAATGGCCTGCATGTTTTCTCTAGACAGCTCAACTAAACGAGGGACCTCAAACAGGTGTGCTACTATTTTAGTGGTTGGAGCAGCTGCGCCCTACATTTTTACAGTATATTTTCAACTACAATTTACCATTACATAATTTCTGCTACACCAGTTGTGGTGGTATTTTATATCCAGAATGTGACATTTATTTGGACGTTTCAACCAGCAACCCATTACTTGCCTACTATTGAACTAACGCAGATTTTCTATATTTGATTCATTTTTAAGGGAGGTGTTTTTTCATCAGAGGATATTTTGATGTATTTTAATTGACATCACTACAGCTGCTGTGTTTGACCAAGTTACATTATGGAATACCTAACTTTGACCTATCTTGTGGTTTTGTCAGATGAAGGAGTTTATAATGAATCAGGAGAAGCTCGCCAAACTGCAGGCGCAAGTCCGCATTGGCGGCAAGGTAAGTGCAGCGATTAAAGGTGTAGGTTTTTGTTGGTCTAAACTGTTTTCATTTTTTTTATGTTCTAGTTTTCATTTTTCTACAGGGGTCAGTCCGCAGAAAGAAGAAGGTGGTTCACAGAACGGCTTCAGCCGATGACAAAAAACTTCAGTTCTCCCTAAAGAAACTTGGAGTCAACAACATCTCTGGCATTGAAGAGGTACAGCAGCATATGTGTCCCATATACTGATGTCAGTCATGTTATGAGGTGTCATTGAGTTGTGTAGACCTGACTAGGTTCTGTCCTTTCTTGTGCCACTATAGGTGAACATGTTCACAAACCAGGGCACAGTGATCCACTTTAACAACCCCAAGGTGCAGGCCTCTCTGGCTGCCAACACATTCACCATCACGGGGCATGCGGAGAACAAGCAGCTCACGGAGATGCTTCCAGGAATTCTGAACCAGCTCGGCGCTGACAGTCTCACCAGCTTGAGGAGATTAGCAGAGACCCTGCCTAAACCTGGTAAAGAATGTTTAATTGTGTTAAAGCTAGGGTAGATCATTTATTTATTTTTGTCATATTTGTTATTTGATCTACATCCCGACAGCAATTAATAAATCAAATGGTCTGACAAAAAAAAGCTGTCTTCTATGGCTGTCGCCGGTGCATCCAATAATTTAATTCGGACTGAATGAAATAGTTTTAGCTATCGCCCTGCTCTACCTACCTACCTACCTACCAGGCTACCTGCACGTTCTCTGCCCAAGGCTGATCTAATCAAAAGCTAGCGAGCTATTAATCCATTTTGGGGGAGTGGCTATGGTGGGATTTGGAGTGGTGTTTTTGATTTTGGTGGGATACTCTAAATCTAGTTTACTCTGGCTGGTTTCTCCGATTTGCCTACTCTAGCTTTAAATTGTGGAGCTTGGATCATTGTTTGATTAATTCAAATGCACAAACTGGGTTTTCCCTCATAGCAGGAGACAAGGCCCCCATGGTTACTGTTGAGGAGGAGGAGGAGGAGGATGATGATGTTCCAGGTATGTAAAACCACAAATCCCTTTTCAGCTATTTTTAGTCATTTGATTATTTCTAAGGAAAAAGCTTAGTTTGGTTATTGGTGGAACAAAAAAAGATCTACAGTAGTACCAATAGTACACATAGTACCTGCATTAGGTTAGGTAATGGTGTGTCATTTTTATTTTTAAAGTATTTTCCAATCTGTAGTCGTTTCATAAAATTGAAACGTTTTTTTCTCATGCTCAGGAACAAAAGATTTAAGTAAATCTTAGCCCTCACCCACAAGGGATCGTAGTGTTTCAGTCTCGCTGACAAAAGTAAACACTGGCTTCAAGCCATAAGATGTACTGATTTGATGGAGTTATTGTAAAGCCCTATTAATGGATTGCATTCAGATTGCACTCACCCTTTTTATTTATTGCTAATTTGTTTCCATAATTCCTAAACCCTCCTTTAAATTACATTTATATGTTTATCTTTCCATTTCAGATCTTGTTGAGAACTTTGATGAAGCATCAAAGAACGAGGCCAACTAAGGAGAAAAATACCACCAACATTTTCAAGACGCCATTTGACAATGTTTTAGCTTTTGCTTGTTGGCAACAGGGGCAAGTTGCTCTTGGCTTTTAACAAGAATAATTGAGCAAAAATAAGTGAAATATACCCTTTTTATGACAACCTTTAAAGTATATCAATGTCTGATTTGCCTTATTATGTTGTCCCTGTGAACTGAATGTGCAGACTCGTGTTCTTTCCCTTCTCGCTGTGATGCCAACACCAATGTGTTTATCACCATGTAATAAAGATTTAAGTTCTGTCACTTGTTGGTTGGAAATCTTTGGGGTGCAAACAAAAAAGCTTGTATGAACATGTGATGGTCACAGGCATTGCATTGCAGTGTCTTTACAGAGTCTTGCCATGGTATCCACAGGCAATGGCTAATGAATGAAGAGCGTCCAGAATTGCATCGCGTGAATGATTTTCAATGCTATCATAAATATAAATCTTTAATCCTTGACATCAATCCATTGTAGGCCAAAAATGGTACATCTCTGTTCTTTGATATATGAATACATCATGAAACAGGATTTGTCAATTACAAATAAATGTAGCACAAAAAGGCGTGCCACATTTCCTCAGAAATCCCCTTCTGCCGAAACCCGGTTATCAAAGTGCCATGTAAATTATGCAAATCTGTCAACGGTGTGGAAGACAATATCCTGTTCCCTCTGCATGTAAACATTGACATTACTGTTACGTGCAAGGTATGACTAGTCAGCTGAGTTATTCATCAAACTCATTTTTGCAATTCATCCATGACCCCTTTTATAATAGTACTATGATGAATGCTTAACTGCATCACAGGGGTTACTTTGGGGAACCAAAACTATTTTTTTTAAGAGATTGACATTGAGTCATTCACTAGGTCAGTCACTGACCTAAATACCACCAACATTTTCAAGACTCCATTTGACAATGTTTTAGCTTTTGCTTGTTGGCAACAGAGGCAAGTTGCTCTTGGCTTTTAACAAGAACAATTTAGGCCTATTGTTTGCAGCAATTTTTATTTTATATAATATATTACATTATTAAATTTATTTTTACAATTGACACAGGTATGTTAGAGACATTATGTGTCAGTACGTTTTTCATGTAGAATATTAAATATTCAGTAATCCGTTTTGGATGAGGGGAAATTTGGCCAGGGAATGTCCTGTAGAACATAAATAAGGAATTTGGTTTCTATACTTCATGACTAATTCTAGCCTTTTAAATATGCAAATACGTTTTTGTCCGCTCGGTATTCAAAACATGGTGTCAACCCTTACCACCCACCAAAGCTTTCACACACCATTTTTGTGAAGAAAAACCTTACCTCAGCAAAAAAACGTATTTGTGATCCAAATCAGCATTGAGGAAATGAGAGTACCGCCACACAGAAACTCTGAAAGCAGACTTTTAGGAATAGGTTCAGTGCACTTTGTCTCCCCTCTCAAAAACAAAAGAAACATTTTAAGACTTTACTTTTAAGTTAATGTATGCATTCTGGTTTTGATTAGACACTATCAAACTCTTTGTCACTTTTTATTTGCCAGGTTATTTTCAAAATAATATATACATTCTGGTTTCGATCAGACGCTACCAAACTAATTATGCAGTGTGGTCACACGTCCAGCCACCCACCAGTTCCTCTCTCTCTGCCCACAAGCATTGCATGTTCACAATGTTTCCCACTTTTGCCAATGATATAAAATAACGTCCACCATCAAATAGTTTAAGCAAGAGCATCTCTTAAGTTGGACTGAGTTAAAATGGTAAGGAAACACCATAAGCTATGTAGTATATGATAATGACATTAGGGTATTGTTTATATTTCTTACCTAACTTGTCTTCACACCTTTTCAATTTGTCGTATAGAGGTTACATTCAAAGACGTGATTTAAATCCTGTGTACATTGCACATTTGAATAGTCAAACACTGATGATAGGTTTTCTCTCATCATTTGTGAAAATGTGATGTCTCTTATCCTTCAGACACCTCTGTTATCGTGGATATTTGTTGTCCTGTTGACCTTCCTGCAGGAAGCACATGGACTCACCTCTTTTCCAGACAATGCCGGTATTCTTTCTCTCTCATACATGTGTGTGTTTGTGATCTATAATATATTCTTAAGAATATATCTACCCATGAAAATGACATGTCTGATTGGGTGTGTGTGCTTTTGTGTGCATCCACATGCATGTATGTGTCCAGTGGTCGTGACTGAAGCACATCCGGTTACACTGACCTGTGATTCAGCGACTCCCGGGGACGTTACCTGGAGGTTTGTACAACATGGAGAGGTCATGGAGGTCCAGTTGGGGTACGAGAGAAGTCTGATAGTGAACTACGAGGGCATACCACAGTTGGGGGAATACAGCTGCTGGAGTGGAGAAACAAAGTTGTGGTCTGCCTATCTGGTCCTTGATGCAGAGGAGAGTCCTTCTGGTAAGATTTTTATTTTGTACTGTCATGTCATTCTGGAGCTTCACAGTTATAATATTTTCTTTTACAATCTATTCTCTTGAGGTTTTTAAATGTTTTCTAATACAAAAATACAGTTGTCACTAGTGGTAGCCAATGACCACACTCATTTGTATTTCAAGTTCACATACGTTGCTGGTAGAACAGTGCTGTGGAAGCAGATCAACATTTGAAGGAACATATCTCTTATTAACTGGCACAGATAAGACACTAACTTCCCCTGTACATGTTAGAATGATTGCTAATTGGGGTATTTCATCAGATATAGAAATAGCAGTGTAAACAACGAGAAGTGCAGCTGTCTACATGATAGGCTATGTTTAATTCTCATTTTCCGTCATTTTGCAGATTCTATGTTAAACTGCTTGGCAAAATCATATAACTGTGTCTTCAACTGCCACTGGAACAGTGCTCATTATACCGCTGTACGACTCGGTCTGGGCAAGGACTGGTCAGTACATTCAACAAATCAAATCATATTCAAAAGCAATATTACAATGATTATATATTGAAATATGTCCAAATTCCCATGATGACAAAACAGCTCAGACATAAGTATAGATCAGAAAGTCTACATATTTGTATATGAAAATAAGTCATTGTCCTCTGTGTTTGTCCCATCTCCAGTGCTGAAGGTAGCAAGAACTGCTCGTGGGTCACCAGCTCCAGTCAGCACCCTGGACAAGGGTTCCGGTTTGAGCTGTCCCACTCCCTCACACCATACATGGAGGAAACCACAATGATAGAAGTCACCGCTGAGGCCATGATCGAGTACATCTTCCACAGGACCACCAAGAGATTCTATCTCAGGGACATTAGTAAGTCAGACTCATTCAGGAGATTCAGTGGAAGAGGTTGGCAGTACAGCCTATACATAAAAACAAAAGGCAGTATGTAATGATGGTAGATTTATGATAAGAAATGTGTAATGAAGGGCTAACGTTGCACCAGAATCTTAATTTTTTTGTATTTAAATAATGATACATATAGTGAGTTGTTGGTATTTATTGTTTTTTCTGACTTGTTGTCTTTTGCTTTCTCTTAATTTCTCTACAGTTAAACCAGACAGTCCCCAGATAGTCAAATGTCAGGAAGTGGGTCATCAACTGAATGTGATCATAGAACCAGCGTCCAGCTGGTCCACGCCGCATAGTTACTTCAAACTGGAGCATGAGATCGAATATGTGTCCAGAGACAATGGCGAGGTAAAGTCACACTGCAAATAAATAAAAAAAACACACACAAACTAACAAACAGACATTTGCAAACAAGCCTTATCCCTCAAAGTTTTTAAATTGTGTTTAATCTCTCATTTCAGAAGAGATCCTCAAGATCTCATCTGATACCGATGGAGATTAGCAAACTCAGAGTTCGGTCCAGAGACTCCCTGTGGCTCTCAGACTGGAGTAGATGGACTCCATGGACAAATGTAAACCTTTAACCTGAGTATTCTCACCCTGTCATGTCCTATATTCTCTCTCCTTTCAACCTTAAACTTCTCTGCACACACACGTTGACACTTCGCTATGGTTTTCTCTAATCATAAGGTGCAAATGACTGTGTCTTGTGGCATCACAATGAAACCAAAGGGAGTTAACATTATTTTATTTAACTTCTTTATGTTATTGGTTCATTTATAGTTATTAACTTATTTACTTATAATGGCACACAAAATATATATTTATTCTGGCTCTGTCTTCTCTCTCTGTTTAAATGTGTTTGTATTTCTATGTCTTTGACTCCAGCATTTTCAATTAAAAGTTACTTTACTCATATATATATATATATATATATATATATATATATATATATATATCCTGTGACAAATGTTACGTAGCAATTGCTTTACCCAGGCGACTAACAAATAACATTGGCAACTTAGCTGTTGCTATGACGCGGAAGATAAGGAGACACTATTGACACTAAATTGAAAGATTGTTTTTTATATAAAATGGCATCACTCTTATCCAGTGGCAGAAATTATACTGTTAAAGTAATTAAAAAAATATATGCTGTCAAACACCAAAATATCCAATAGGGCCTTCTCCCCTGATCACTCCCATATATTTTTATGAACATTATTGATCTTAAGAATAACACAAAGATCAACAAAATATAATATAAACCATTCTGTAACATATTGCCAATTCCTCCATTGCCCATATGTGATGCTCTATATTCAGTGTTTGTCAAATAGTATACTTTGATTTCCTGTGAGTAGAAGGCGGGCCAAGCTCAAAAATATCACTCAGCTTTCAGGGAAAGGAACCAGAGTATAGTGATTATCAACATTCTACATTGTGCCAAATATTTGTCATCATGGTTTGGCACAGTGGAAATGATGGCACATAGTGGTCAAAATGGCTTGTACAACAACACTCAAAATGGAACCAAAGTAAAGTTGCAGTAAAAAACACAAAAACTCACAAATCTGTCGTTTTGCTCTTTAGTGTCTAAGAGCATAAGCAACCACATAAGTGAAGAACCCCTGGTTTCTCCAAAATAGCTTAAAATATGATAGTTTCTGTCTTAATGGAAACTTTATTCTCATTTGTATTTCTTGTTTTCTTCGTGGCAGGTGAGGAAACCCAGGTCACCAAGGAAGATTAATTCTAAAAGCAAGTGCAAGCCACAAAGACAACACTAGGATCCTCCACTGGAGCAGAATCAGGGATCCTACTTAGTTTTTATTTTCCCTCTGAATGGGCGTGTTTGACTCCTAGCTGAAAGGTACTGGGTTAAATCCCCTATTTCCAGAGTCTATGCCTACTTATGTATCTTAGAGCATGATGCCTTTCACTGGTGTGGAAAATGAATGCTGTGTATTCATTAGTTGTGTGCATTTTGTATTTATGTCATGTAAAACGTTTATTCCGTGTACATTTCTACTTTTTATTATACTGTCTGCATAATATGGAATGCCATTTAAGTCAATATTAAATAAATAAATATGGCTATGAATTAAATCCTGTAAATAAATGAGGCAATAAGTATATAAATAAATGAAAATATAAATATATAAATGGGTAAATATAGTTCAATAAATATATAAATAGCTTTTTCATAATTCCACATTAATTTATTTCAGGCGACTTTTACTTCATAATAGTACATTTATTTCCCAGGTCTTTCTGTTTCCTTCTGTAATATTCAAATTAGTGGGTCGTGGTTATCTCAGATTCAGACCAAAGCAACAGCACCAGAAGAGGACTGAATGAATGAATATACAGCAGCATTGAATACACGAGAGAGAATATAGCGGATGGAAGGACGGTAGACTCGTGGTGCGTACTACTCATGGACAGACCATATAATAGATCCATGGTACTACCATGTCTATGGGTACTAGTTGCGTGGCAGCAGATTTTTGTGTAAATTTCAGGTGGGGCTCCTGCCCACAAGGCGACTTTTAAAGTCGGGGCCGACTTCGGTACTACACACGACTGGTCTTGACGATCAGTCTGGCCTTGCGTCGGGTCGGTGGTCCACACTAGGTGAATCCACACATGAAGACTCTACTGTCCGATTATCCGCGCCTTCTTTGAAAACTAGACTAATGTTACACACTACGCGCCCGATAATATCAAACCGGTTCCCCCTACAATATCATACCCGATTTCGATAAAAGTATTCTGGAAATGTTTTTAATAAATAAAAACGGATTTATTCATTTATTAAACTACATTGATTCATTTATATAATTATATGTATATGTCTTGCCTCATTTATTTATTTATTTCAGGAAGTAGTTAATAGCTATGTTTATTTCATAGGCATATTTATTTATTTAATATTGATTCAATGGCATTCCATATAATAAAACCAAGCGGCTTGTGGTCTGCGCAGCTGGGGACATTTGTTTGGAAAGAGAACGGAAGTGTACTAAACAACACACGCGAGATCCACCCTCTCCTTAGCCAGTCGAGTTAAAACTAGGCACAATTACCCTTTCAAAGGTTGAAATGCACCGTGATTTTCGGACTTTGTAACGTAACGTGCACCGCAAATGTCGACACCATGGTTAAGTATGGTCGGACAACTGCGTGGGGCTTTTGGCTCTGGGTGGTTTTCATGCATTTCCAGTTCATGTCAGGTGAGCGAAAAAAACATTGCAGCTCATTAGTCAGCCAGTTAAAGGGTAGCTCGACGTCCAATGTGTTTACCGTGTTAGCTGACGTTACCTTATCATAACCATTGATTTGTTATTCGTAAATGTAAGGTGATTTGCTGCTGCTACTGCTGCAGTGGTGTCACGTGACAAGCAGTCGCGAGGTGGAATAATCGTGTTGGTTTGTTGTGATGCTTTGGAGAGACGTCACGCGGTCCCAGCGTGTAGGCTTGCTTTCCATGTAAACAGTAGCGCTGTTTAAATCACCGTGGACGATATAACGTTTACGTAGACAATAAATTGACCCATTCAAATGTATCTTCTACATACAAGGTCTTGGGTTGAACGAACTGCTTTACTTCCGGGTTATTAGTCCTGAAGATATTGGTTACGTTTTCAGTGCGGCCCCAGCTAAAGACTTTGGGGGGGCTTTTGTGAGTATTTAAGCCTTTACAGTTGTAATACAATATCGAGTCAGAAGAATCTGCTTACCAGTATGCCTAATGTCTGCTCATATCTCTCTGTTTGGCTGCTATAGACCTCTTCATATAATGAGATCCTACTTGTGCCAGCTGATCCAATTGATGGCTGTGAACCACTGACGAACAAAGCTCTAATTCGGGGACAGGTGATCCTGCTGGAAAGAGGGTATGTTGGTGTGTGTGCAACTATTTGTTGTGGAACATTATTCTAGCACACACACTCTTGATGTTCATGTACTTTTGTGTATACTATTTGAGTAAATTAAATGCATGAAAACATTAATGCACAGGTTAGTAGGTTCAGTAGTTAAGAGCTAAAATTATTTATATTTATTGTAAACACCTCAACCACGTCCAATTCTTGTATGTCGGGATTCATAATAGACAACTCATTATTTTTTAATCTGTGCACTCCAGTGGCTGTTCCTTTGTCCACAAGGCCCAACAAGTGGAGGAGGCAGGAGGCAAAGCAGTGCTTATTGCAGATAACGTAGTTGAGAATGATAATCTGTACCTGGACATGGTCGCTGATGGGAGCACTGCTATGCCAAGCATTCCAGCCTTGTTCCTGTTGGGACGTGATGGGTAAGATATACATACAAGCGTCTCCTTTATCATTCTCTGAACCATCGGCTATTCTCTGGGGACAACGGGCAATATTTTTGTGTAGCTGGATAACGGGGATCCAGGCCAAGACTTCCTCTTCCGTGCGATGGTCATTGTTTACACTCCGATTAGCAACTTCAGACTCAAGAATGGAGTTGGAGATGATGGACGACGTCTACAACCCGATTGTTTCAGAAGTAGCAGAGTGGAACTTTTCTCCAAAGAATACACAAACATCAATATTTTTTGTAGGTGTTTCAGGTCCAGATGACATTTCGGGTAATTTCTATAAACATTTCAAAGCTAATTTAAAAAAGAATTGTCATCAGACAATAGCCGATGGGTCTCGAGATTGTTGCCCTCCACACGGACTGTTTTCCTGCATGCAATCAAAATCGAACTTGATTACTACCAGGACTTCAAACGGGCAACAATGGAAACCAGAACTCTTCCAATACCAAACATTGTGTCCCGTTGTCTACAGATTTTGCTTTCATATGCCGATATCTCTTTGTAAAGATCACTCTTATACAGACCTTATTCATTGTGGCCATATTTGTGCATTCTAAATATGTGGAAACCATGACATCTCAATGCATTAATTTAAACTTAATTCTTTCCATTTCCCTATCCGGGTACCATTTTAGAATGCATTTAAATTGAGTTGTCATGGTTTCCCCAAAGATTCCAGAAGGTTTACCCACCCAATTAACCAATATGGCTTCTAGGTACAGGTCTATAGCTTACAAGAATAAGTATAGTATAAGCACTCATGTGTTTGCATTTTTTTCCTATTTATTCTTCTAGGCTTATGATTAGACGATCTCTCCAGAGACATGCGCTGCCTTGGGCTGTGATCTCCATTCCTGTGAATGTCTCCTCTTTGGGCTCCTTCCCTCTTAACCAACCACCATGGACACTGTGGTAGAGCAGACACACGCTGACATGCCTAGCAGCCTTCTGGAACAAATTACTGGAAATATGTAAATCCCCTGTGGTTTCTAGAAGTTTTCTTAAAATACACAAAATATGTTAAATGCATCTACATATTTGATCGTTTGTTTTGTTGAGGTAAAATGTACACACACCGGAGATGGATCTTCATGCATGATCTTCATTGACGCTGTCATTCAACAGAGCTTTTTCAGTTTGTAAATCGTTTTAATTTCCTGAGCAGTAGCCAACGTTGTCTTTTTTCCTTATTTCTGCAATTTGTACTCAGTTGGTCACTACTGAGTTTTGGTATTAAATGTCCATTATAAACTTTTCATAGACTCACAAAGACCTCCCTGTTTGGATTCTACAACTTTTACTTTCTTTGCTTTTAAGGCGCATTGGTTTTTCTGAACTTTTCTGGTCTTTACTCCAATGCGTACACATTTGAATAAAATGACATGGGGTGAAAAGCCAAGAAGGTAATTGAGTGGAAATAATTATGGCTTCACTGTAGCTATAATAACAATTTTACTATGAAACCACTATTACAGTAAAAACAATCAAGTCATTTTTTTATTTGCATTTAGCAAGTAGGAATGTGAATCTTTCAGTATCTCACGATTCAATTTAGGTTATTTGGGTCACAACTCAACAAACTCTATTTCACAATTCACAATCTATTCTCGATTAAGTACAAAGGGGTGCTAATATCCGCACCTACTCCAGTCCGCTTTGTGCTAAGAAGGGCGGTGGGGCAATTTATGGCATGAAAGCAGTAGTGTTCGGATCTTCGTTGTTTAGCCCTCCGAAAAGGCTCACCAGGAAGCACGCAATGATATAACTCGTGTTTTGTCTTTAATTTTATTTTAAATCAAATGACCACAGGTCATAAACCTGAAAAAACAACAAAGAATAACAATACATTATTCAAATATGTATATATATAATAATATTGTAAATAACGAAAACACATTAGCCTGCAACACCGTTACTACCGCCACCAGAAACCAGCCGAGTGCTTTAAACAATTAGCACAAGACAAATAAGCCTGCACTCGGCTAACTTCCACCGACACAGTGAGGCAAACGTTCAGTACTTAATACAAGTAACCTAAACATTAATAATTAACTGCGTAGTTCCATACCAACGGGCTGTGCTCCTGATGCTTGTTTTCCGTGGTTGATTACTAGGTGCCGTAATTTTTTGTCGTGAAGCTGCGCATGCGCACATAACGTAAACATATCTAAACAAGACATCGTGAAGCTGCGCATGCGCACATAACAGAACATAGCTAAAAGAACTTACTCGTTCTCATTTATTTATTTATTTATTTATTTTTTCTATTTTCATTCTGCGCTAGAAGTCTCAACAAGTAGTAAGTAAAGTGTGAAAAATTATCAACTGATTGCAATAATGCAAACACACAAAGGCAATCCTAAAAGAAACGATATAGGTTTTTGGAAGTTGTGAATGAATATACAATCATAGAAGATAAGAATAGTGATTCTTATGTGTATTTGTTTTTCAATCCTATCAAGTAATATGTCTGGCATTGTATTTAAGGCTTGGTTTATAAAGGGACAGGCAATACATTAAACTGTGGTAGAAAATGTTGACCTCACTACCCAATTTAAAAAAGAATTAGGAAAGCAAGTAACTGAGTTTCATCAGGGCCATGAAAAGGTATTCATCCCTGCAAACATGTTTTTATTTTATTTATATTAAAGCAATGGCATTTTCTGACTTGGACCCCCCCCCCCCCCCCCCCCCCCCCCCATAAATTGTCAACATGGCCAAGTTGGCATCTTGACCCTGCATCTAGCGCTTGGAAGACGCAAAGGGCTTCGATATCTTTCTCTACGCTATAGACGAATTCATTTCAAGTTTCAAAGCCTATGCATTGTATCCTAAACGAGAAATGGACTGAAATACTTCATCGTTGGTACAAATTTAGAAGTTTAATTTTGTGCTTTAGGAAAGTAAACTCGATCAATAATCGTCCCTTAAACGGAAAGTCCTTCTCAATATTGGCCCCTTTGGTCGGTGAAGGCTAGGTGAAGATATGTATTAAAAATCTAGCCTACAAAAAAAAAGATGCTAAGGGGTAGAACATGAGATAAACACATAGAAGACAATGACATTTGCTCCCAGTCATTTGCAATGCATTATGATGTGGATTTCCCTGAAACAGAAAAAGACCCAACAAGCAGGCCTACGGTTCGTTAGTTTGAGGCACTGCAAGTTGATCCGTCGTCTGCCTCCAAATTTGCCCAACCCTTCTCCTTTTTCTTCACTGGACCCCACTCTGAGAACAAAGCAGAAAGGCGGAGTTATAGGCCATCTTTATAAATGCGTCGCCTGCGTATGTGATTTGAGTGCAATCCACGGGACTTTGGACCTATTCAACTAAAAATGAAGTGAAACAAAACAATTCTGTCAGTGCCCAATTATATGGTATATTCTAGGTTCCCTTTACCTCCTGTTGCACCTCGGACATACTTTGCCCCACACGGTCCTCTTCATGGCTTCACGCAGCGCCGGACTGCCCCACTCGTACACGGATGACGTGCACACGGCGCTGAGGCGCGCCAATGTAGCAAAGGGATTTCGGGCCTCGTTTACGAAATTAAATCAAATTCCGAACATTAATCTCAATATGGTATTGACGAATGAGGGTAACCACAATATCAAAAAACTTACAACCACAAAAATTATAATTAATGATTCTTTCTTGCTTTCTCTCTCTGCGCTCGGGGGGGTCTCGCTCAAGTTGGTATTTTGCAACAAAGTACAGTTTTATTGTCATGATTACTTTAATGAGTATCACCAGTTGCAGAACTAGGACGCTAAATACAAACAGATCCGTCGCTTTCGAGATGGCAATCATATTTCGAGCGAGTAGATGGGCAAAGCTATACACCCAACAAAACACATTAATTCCCACCACAATGTGTGTCTTTGCGAAGCGGCTGTAAATAAATGGATGGCAAACTGCAAAATATCGGTCAAACTGTGCGAACAAAAATGTGAAGATGTTGACCCCAAGAAATGAGGGCAAGACATTATAGGTGCCGTTTCTCAAAGGATATCCTTCGTATACATCAAACAAACCGAGGTAGTACACCGAAAAGCCAACCAGCGTGTCACAAATGCTAGTGTTCACCATGAAAATAAACCTATTTTGAATGCGAAGTGTTTTTGTTGCCAATATTCCGATTGTTACGGTTCCGGATATCAGGACAGCTGCTGTGCCAAGCAACAGCTGGAAAATAAAGATGAGTTAATCCAGAGGACTGTCAAAATTGACTGCAAGAGGCACACCCCCTGCGCCTGTGATATTAAAGCCATACAGCATCGTTTTCGTGCGTGCTGCCCGATGTCAAACAGATTGTATTTGTACTACATATTCTCTGGAGAGGTCATGCTCTTTCTACGTCGTTTTCCACCTCTAATGTTTTTTCTTCGCACAGACATGAAAGCTTGAAACATTTAGTCCTTAACAATATACCGAACAATATGCCCTTTATTGTGTATTTTCTAAACCTTTGTTGGAAACCAGGACACAAGTAGCATAAGATAACTTTAATCATTAGCACATACAATTTTACTGAAGCCTATTAGAATAAACCTTTGTCAGGGGCGTTTCTAGGATTTAAGTACATCAATTTAGTTTGATAAACAAGCTCTATTTTGGTGCCTTATGCTCTGGCACCTTATTGTCACAGTACATGTCTTAATCATGGACATTTGGACCATTGAACTGTTGTACCTCAAAAACTTGTTTGTTTTTAATTTCCAGATCAATTCTGAATTGTTAAATTAAAAATATTTGTATTTGATAGTAATTAGTATTAGTATTGAGTAGAATCAGAGTACTTTACAACTGCTATCATTAAACATGGTACATTACAGAGAAGAAAAACTTTTATGTATTCAATAAAAAGCCCTGTAACAGGTTCTCTCTCTCTCTCTCTCTCTCTCTCTCTCTCTCTCTCTCTCTCTCTCTCTCTCTCTCTCTCTCTCTCTCTCTCTCTCTCTCTCTCTCTCTCTCTCTCCAATCTGATGCTTGAATGACACGCAGAGGATCAAATAGCATACTTGCGTTTTTGATCAATTATATCATTGTTTTAAGGGCTTTAATGCGTGATTGGAATGACAGATTGATAAATACGGGGGGGGGGGGGGAGTGGGTGCGAGAGAGAGAGAGAGTGGGCAGAGGGAAAGCAGAAATAAACAGAAGGTTTCATGTGTTGCACGATGACGACTATCTTCGGGGCTCCACAGTTTCGGTCGTCATCTCATTTCTTGCCGGAACGAACCCTGTCAGAGACAATACATTCCTTTCATTCTTTAGCATTTAATACATATGCTTCTCATCCTTTAGCCCTACCTAATGCATGAGCACGCTCTGCCCCATATCCATGGTTGGTGTGATCACAGCGCAATGGTGACATAATGGTACACGAGTTGGTGGACTCGTTTTTAAAATGCATTCCACGCCGGAATTACATCAATATTGACAAACGAGGAGACTCAAAAAACAAAAAGCTCATAACAACAAATATAACTGTTAAGGATTCTATCTCATTCGGCGCATGGGATATCTCGCCATAGCTGATAATTGGCTATTTAATTTTCATTATTAAAGGCTGCATAAATCCTTGTAAAGTGACATGGCTGAAGGCGTAGGTAACGTTCTAAATGGCAGATATTCTAATGATTTGGTGCGAGTACACAGCAGAGCTTATACACATATAACCTCCAATATGGTTATAATCGACTGTGCATGGTTGGTAACCCGCAAAATATCTGTTAACTTGGGGAAAATAAAACCTTTGACTCCAAGAAACGAAGTCAACACTATGCGTTGTGGTTTCCGTTCCGGTTGAGATCGCCCTGCTGCACATTAAACAGACCTAAGACACAGACAGACCCGTAAATGTGTCCTTAAATGTTTAGCACACAAATAAACACGTTTTTTTATTATTATATAATAATACCTTTCGTAGCAAACATCCCGATCGCAACCGAAGACCATAGTGGAAACTTCAAAGTAAATAATTGGAGCTCCGGGGCCATAGGTTCGGAGTAGAGTAGAACGTTCACAAACTGCTGGGCGGAGATTTGCAAAACAGGACTTTACACCTGTTTGTTCTTTATAAAGCGAATATCTATAAACAGTGACAAATAGCAAATATTAGGCCACACATTTTTTAATATTTAGTTAGCCCTAATTTCCAATCAGAAAAAGAATTAAACAATATTAAACAATGTTATTTTCAATTCCAGCCTACATTTGTTTGAGCGAATATTGCGTTATGGATTTCAAACGGAGCAGGGGCCTAACTAAAATGACGTTTTGGTAAGGAGTAACCCTTTCAGGCCTATTAATATAAGACCTATGCAAAGCTCGATCTACAGTATTAGCCCATATCATTAAGCTATATTTGAAATAAGTGAATCGGTAAACGCAATAGGCATATACGTTGTAGGCTACTTCATAGAAAATGCTTACGATTAGATGAAGAATTAATATAGTTCACACGCCTCAAATTGTGACGTCAAATTTTAATTTTTATTCTTTTGGAATATATTAAACCATGTAAGATATAGGTTAAGAATAAGATTAAGACCCTTCACACATAAATTGCCCCTTTCTCTAATTTGCCTACCAGAAAGTAAACACTGCCGAGAGTCCGTACGACTAGAAAAAAAGATTAATGTTAACATGTAGTGCCTCCTATATCGAACATGTTGTTTTTTGCCATTATAAAAAATAAAATATCCCATAATTCAAATAGGCTGGATCTATTGTGACTATGGATTAAATATAGGCCTATGTTACAGCACATTGGTGACAACGATTAAGTCAGTCTGTTCACACTTATTTTAAAAGAAAAAAACGATTGACTCTTACCGTACCTGTTTTTGAGTCTTGGACACACTCGTCCCCACACTGTTATTCGCGCTGCCTCTCTCAGAGCAGGACTCCCCAGCAGGTACACCATTGGCGTGCTGAGACTGTTAAACCGTGCCATGATGGCGAACCCATTGGACGACTCGTTTACCCAATTCACCGCTTTATCTAATAGGACAATATTGATCGTTGCGGGGGACCATAATACCAAAAACTGAATGACGACCAAAATTGTGATTCTTAATGATTCCTTCTTTGTGTCTCTTTCGACGCTGGGCGGTTCTCGATCGAGCTGGTACCTCGCAACAACGTAGAGTTTAATTGTCATGATCACTTTTGTCATCACAATTAGTAGTACAAAGATCTCCATTGCAGCCAGCGTCTGCATCGATTTGGAAACAGGCATGACATTTAAAATAATTAATATAAAATAAGTGTAAAACCAGCTATACACATTAAGACAAATAACGACTCGCCTGGTGATGAAGCGACTGTATATGAATGGCTGGCAAACAACAAAATATCGGTCAAACTGTGAAAATAGAAACGTAATCATATTGACCCCAAGAAGTGAGGGCAAAATAAAATAGGTCGAGTTCCTTTGAGGATGGCTCTCTTGCACATCGAACAGACACAGGTAATACACTGCGAATCCATTCATGGTGTCAGCGATACTCGTGTTGAGCATAAAAATAAATCTATTCTGAGCGCGAAGGTTTTTGGTCATCGATATTCCAACGACAACCGTACCCGCTACGAGGACCGTCGTAGTGCCAAATAAGATTTGATAAATAAAGATGACGTATTCAACTGGACGGTCAAAGTCAAATGCTAGAGGTATGCCTCCATAACTAGAGGTTGTGGAGTTAAAGGGGAACATATCGACGTGTGGCTATGGCTCGTACTGGCAGTGACTTAAAAACGGGTATTCTCTACCATCATAACAAACCATCTTTATGGTCAACACCGAAGTTAAGAGCCTTTAGATTCTCAGCCCCGTCACCCCCCATTTTTCAGGCAACCAATGAGGAAAGCCTGCGTGTCCAATAACGCACAGGGGCGTTACCACGATTTGAGGACATTCGGTGATTAGCCCGGATTTACGAGTGTAAAGGGCGCTTTACGAGTGTAAAGGGTCTCCTGGGGAGGAGATTTAAAGACCCTTCCCATCCACAAAATGTACACAATCAAGAAAAAAAAAGGGCTTGGCTTTCAATGCTGCAGAAAATCCATTGTGAGTTGATATCCGTTGAAATCAATATCTTTCAAATAATCACTTAGTGGGGTGGCATAGCTCAACATTACATAACAATTGTTCATTTTGTGATAAAAGCACCAACTTTGGCAGATGTGTTGATAGAAACGCATGTTGGGAACAAAACGGGATATAGGGCCATCACAAACGTGCACGCTGGTGGCTGTGGCAGCCATTTTACAAAATGGCCACCAGCGGTTGGTCAAACCTTCCTATCCCATTGGACCCACATGCAATAACGGACATAATCTAGATCCTAGTAACCCTGGGAACCAAAAAAAAAAAAAGACTCATTCACAATTCTATGGACTTTTACAAGGCAATGTCATTTATTATATAGTGCCGTGAATCAGTCAAAACTGTTCTCGTAGTATTATTTTGTCAGATGGTGGATACTAGAGCAAACATTTTTTTTTTGAAAAGTACAGAAGCACATAAGTAACATACCTATACTTATGTATAACTTTTGACGTCTCATTAATAAATATAGTAGAACTAGTAGCATAGGCGGAAATTCCAGGGGGGACGAGGGGGGGGGGGGGGGGGGGGGGGGGGGGGACAGGGACACGACCTATCCTCGGAAAAGTATGATTTGTCCCCCCAATATATCACTGTAAACATAACTATGTAATTTCAATCATATTAATAATATGCAATGAAAGCACCTATGCTGATTATAGACACATAGCACGTTTCTAAGTTTCAAAATATTGCGACCCCCCGCCCTTTGCCTCACAATGGTGTGATCCACTGCCTCCCACCTGGCTAGAAAATGTGTGGAAGATTCTTGCACTTGTATCTGATGATGAAGAGAACTCTCTGAATCAGAGTGTGGACAACATGTCCTGGTCTGCATACCATGCAAGTCACCAACCTGCTGGAAGAAAAGTAATCTGCCCAAGTGCCCTACTCCCTCTGTTCCACAAGAGTGCCCACACGGTGGCAATTATCAAACACTCGATGGACGTAGTCAGAAAGGCTGTTCAACACCTAAATGCTGGGCCGACACCAGCAGTAACGTTTGATCAACCCTTGTATGCCATCGCCAAGCAGCTCCAGTGGAAGTGGCCAGAGATGTATGGGGAAGACAAGTTTGTTGTTATGTTTGGCGGCCTGCATATAGAGATGGCAACCCTAGGTGATTGGTTGCAAGGCAGTGGCTGGGTTGAAGCACTGGTACAAGCAGAGATCACAACAGCAGGCACTGCCAACTCCTTCTTGCGTGCAGCACATGTTGCTCGCACCAGACGTGCCCACCAAGTCACAGCGGCTGCATTATACATCCTGCAGTATCGGGCCTACAATAACCATGACACAGATACAGAAGATGAGCCTTTGGGGTTTGACGAATGGTGCTCAAAGAGGGAAGAGAGCTGCCGTCAATTCCAGTACTGGGCAACAGTCATGGCATTGGAGCTGTGTTTACTGGTCTATGTGTGATCCCTGCGGCAGTCCTTCTTCAGCATGTACCTTGATGCTCTGACAGAACTCGTTCCCTGGTTCTTTGCTCTGGACCATACCAACTATGCCCGCTGGATCCCAGTTCATCTCCGGGACATGACTGAACTACCAACAAGACACCCAGATGTTGCCAGAGAATTGAATGCTGGCAATTTCACCATTCATAAGACCAACCGGGTCTTCTCTGCAATCCCCATCGATCAAGCACATGATCAGAATACTGCTTGCATCAAGAGTGATGGAGGGGCGGTAGGTCTTACAGACAACCCTAGTGCCCTCAGGCGGTGGATGGTAGCTGGCCCTGAGGTTGCAGCAGCTGATTGAGGACTTTGAAGATGCACAACAGCTCAAGGGAATAGAGATGAGATGCTCCACCGTGAACAGACAGCAAGTGTGCAGAACGCATTTGGGAAAGATGTCTGCTCACTCATCAATATAATGGATGAACTGGGCAACCCATTAGAAGAGGAGAGCGAAGACCTGCTTGTCCTTGACAGCAAAGAGATTGCGGATCCATCGGCAGTGGGGACTGTTAAGAAGGCACAGAAGATTGGCCAACAACAGTTCCAAGCATTCACAAAGGAACGTATTGTGGAGAGAACAAAAGCCCATTGATGACACAATCCACCGCAACCGGTTGAAACTGTTTGTTGGTTCAACGACAAAGACAGCAAGTATGGAGAAGCAGCAGCTGACATCAATGAAAAGTGATGTTGAGCGGTTCTCACGACTACATTAGCTGTCAAACGAGAGATGAAACCTGGAAGACTTGTTTCAGCATGAGAACCAAGCATGGCCACTAGCGCTCTCCGATGGAGGAAGATTACGACTTAGGACCAAGAGTGACCTTCTGACATGCCTGGAGGACCTGTCTCCATCTCAGACTAAAGCCCCTGATGCTACCTGTGTAGTTCTTGACGGAGCTGCCATCGTTCAGATGATGAAGCCAGCAGGTGCCAAGACATTTGATGAATATTCCCAGCAGGTATTCATCCCATATATCCCTTCTCAGCTGCGCAGTGTGTCACGTGTGGACCTCATTTGGGATACTTACAAGGATGACTCCCTGAAAAGCACAGCAAGAGCCAAGCGCGGCTCTTGCTGTGCGGCTAGAACCGCGGCTCACCCTTTTCCTTACACACCGGAAAGGGTGTAAGGAGACGTGTGGTTGGGAAGGCTGCCATACCAGGAAACTGGCAGAACTTTCTGCGGGTTGACAGCAACAAGACAGAACTATTCAGTTTCCTGTCCAAGGTCCTCCTTCAGGCGTTCTGTGAGGAAGACAAGGAAGTTGTCCTCACTGATGGGAAAGGGGTGCTCAGCACACAGCTACTGCATGATCTCCACACCCTGGCCGCATGCAGCCATGAAGAAGCTGATAGTCGTATGCTACTGCATGTATCACACGCTGCACAGCATGGCCACCACCAGATGCTCATTCGCACTGTTGACACTGATGTTGTGGTCTTAGCTGTGTTTGCCACAAGTCAACTTCCAGCTGGATGTGAACTGTGGCTAGCATTTGTAACTGACAAGAGCTTTCGCTACCTGGCAACCCACCAAATAGCTGCGTGCCTCGGACCAGAGATGTCATGTGCCCAAAATTTGAATATTGGGTGGATATTTTCACCCAGAAACCCAAATCACTAAATGATTTGTTACATCTAAACCCACAGGCTTTACTGTATTCTCCGTAAATGATTTCAGATAAAATTATCTCAAAACCCCAACTGAATTAGGCCATCTTGGTATCTTCATCCATATGGTCTGGGAATGCTAAACTGTTTTATTATTTAAGAGAAAAGTTGCTAGGAGGCGGTATGTATGGTTGGGGGTTGCTATTCTTTGTTCTCCTGTAATTTTGCTTATTAAATTATTTTACTGGGTTGGAACTGACTATGAGGCAGTGGCATTGGTTTTTTGGTTGGCCTCACAGCAGCAAAAAAAAAGTATAGCCCAGAGGTGGAAGGCCCCACATACCTTGCCATAGCAGGACTGTGGACTGTGGACTGGGTGTCCACAGTAATGCACTTGGCAAAAATGGAGATGTCATTGGCCCGTATGCATGGTGCTTACATGGAAAATATGATGTTAAGAATAACCGGTCACTTTTAATCCCAGTGTAACGCTGGGAAAAAAAACACAGCGGGGTCCTGCAACCTAGTCTCCACCAACCCCATAAAGGGTGGGGGACGGTGCTTGAAGTGAATGTATGTGATGTACCCACATCAGCGTGTTGTCCAACCATGTTGGTAAACGCGTCGCTCTCGCCAAAAGAGAGGGCGAGCAGACGGCTGAAAAAGCTGTCTGGCCCCTACCGCCTTAACACCGTGTGTGATGGAATTGATCGTCTGCAAGCGGAGAAAACCACTGCAGGGCGGGTCTAAGTGACGATAGAGGACCGTGCAACGAGCGTAAGGGCAGCTCCGCCTTCTCCTTACAAACAACAGACTGTAGGGAGAGAGCGGTGAAAAGTCAGGGTCAAGGAGACTGGTGCACGAGATACGGCATCGTCCCCAGCCCCCTCATGAAGCACACGGGGATGCCGCACGGAGTCGTACGAACCCGCAACCCACAACCACTTGGCTGAAGGGAGGGGCGAGGGAGCGTGACAATTATAGTGGAGCACAAGGCAAAGCTGTGTAAAGATGTACTGCCGTTAGGGTGTAACTGGGTTTTTTCTTTTGTATTAATAAACGTGATACTCAAAATGTGTTTTCGGAGGATGACCCTAGAAAAGTAATTCGTGACAGTCAAAGTTTTGAGATGCATTGCCTGAAACGTAATTCAGAACCTCAGCTAAATTCTGTGTACGGAGTTAAGAGAAATTCATCTTTAAACACATTGGATTTTCTTCATGTGTGCAATAATGTTTCATTTGACATTATGCATGACGTACTTGAAGGTGTCGCTCAATATGAGCTAAAGTTGCTTTTTCATTACCTTACTGAGCATTTAATCTCAAAAGCAGATCTACTGTCACAAATCTACTCATTTGATTATGGTTACTTGAAACGCAAAAACCGCCCAACAAATGTGAACTTCGAAATCTCTAACAAAAGCTTGGGACTGAATTCATTTCAATGTCTGTGTCTTGTTAAAAATACCCCGTTGCTTTTTTGAACTGTTGTACCAACTGAGAATAGGAACTGGAACCATTTGCTTCTCTTGTTGCAAATAATGAATATACTTTTTGCCCCAAGCATTACCTACGGGATGACTGTTGCGCTTAAACACTTAATTCAGGAGCACCACCAACCTTTTAAAATACTGTACCCTGCTCAGCATTTAATACCAAAGCATCATTTTATGGTTCATTATCCATCTTGCGTAAGGAAAATAGGTCCACATTTACACTCATGGAGTATGAGATATAAAACCAAATATAAACCTTTCAAGAACAGTCTCAAAAACTTCAAGAATATAACCAAATATTTTGCCAAGAAGCACCACATGTTAATAGGAAATAATTGGAACACTAACATTTCAAAGAAAAGAGTACAGGCCAATTAATTTGTTTTATCTTGAAGATTATCATGATGGTGAACATTTGGCCAACTCTTTAGAAATCCCTGTGCAAGAGAAGGTGTATTCTATTATGTAACATCGGATACCAGGACAGCTGCTGTGCCAAGCAACAGCTGGAAAATAAAGATGAGGTAATCCAGAGGACTGTCAAAATCGACTGCAAGAGGCACACCCCCTGCGCCTGTGATATTAAAGCCATACAGCATCGTTTTCGTGCGTGCTGCCCAGTGTCAAACAGATTGTATTTGTACTACATATTCTCTGGAGAGGTCATGTTCTTTCTACGTCGTTTTCCACCTCAAATTTGTTTTATTCGCACAGACATGAAAGCTTCAAACATTTAGTCCTTAACAATTTACCGAACAATATGCCCTTTATTGTGTATTTTCTAAACCTTTGTTGGAAACCAGGACACAAGTAGCATGAGATAACTTTAATCATTAGCACATACAATTTAATGAAGCCTATTAGGATAAACCTTTGTCAGGGGCGTTTCTAGGATTTGAGTACATCAATTTAGTTTGATAAACAAGCTCTATTTTGGTGCCTTGTGCTCTGGCACCTTATTGTCAAAGTACATGTCTTAATCATGGACATTTGGACCATTGAACTGTTGTACCTCAAAAACGTGTTTGTTTTTAATTTCCAGATGAATTCTGAATTGTTACATTGACAATATTTGTATTTGATAGTAATTAGTATTAGTATTGAGTAGAATCAGAGTACTTTACAACTGCTATCATTAAACATGGTACATTACAGAGAAGAAAAACTGTTTTAGGTATTCATAAAAAGCCCCCCCCCCCCCCCCCCCCCCCCCCCCCCCCCCCCCCCCCCAAATCTGATGCTTGAATGACACGCAGAGGATCAAATAGCATACTTGCGTTTTTGATCAATTATATCATTGTTTTAAGGGCTTTAATGTGTGATTGGAATGACAGATTGATAAATACGGGGGGGGGGGGGGGGGGGGGTGCGAGAGAGAGAGAGAGAGGGGGCAGAGGGAAAGCAGAAATAAACAGAAGGTTTCATGTGTTGCACGATGACGACTATCTTCGGGCATCCACAGTTTCGGTCGTCATCTCATTTCTTGCCGGAACGAACCCTGTCAGAGACAATACATTCCTTTCATTCTTTAGCATTTAATACATATGTTAGTTGCTTCTCATCCTTTAGCCCTACCTAATGCATGAGCACGCTCTGCCCCATATCCATGGTTGGTGTGATCACAGCGCAATGGTGACATAATGGTACACGGGTTGGTGGACTCGTTTTTAAAATGCATTCCACGCCGGAATTACATCAATATTGACAAAAGAGGAGACCCAAAAAACAAAAAGCTCATAACAACAACAAATATAATTGTTAAGGATTATATCTCATTCGGCGCATGGGATGTCTCGCCGTAGCTGATAATTGGCTATTTGAGTGGGTGTGGGTGTGAGAGAGAGAGAGGGGGGGCAGAGGGAAAGCAGAAATAAACAGAAGGTTTCGTGTGTTGCACGATGACGATTATCTTCGGGCCTCCACAGTTTCGGTCGTCATCTCATTTCTTGCCGGAACGAACCCTGTCAGAGACAATACATTGCTTTCATTCTTTAGCATTTAATACATATGTTAGTTGCTTCTCATCCTTTAGCCCTACCTAATGCATGAGCACGCTCTGCCCCATATCCATGGTTGGTGTGATCACAGCGCAATGGTGACATAATGGTACACGGGTTGGTGGACTCGTTTTTAAAATGCATTCCACGCCGGAATTACATCAATATTGACAAATGAGGAGACCCAAAAAAACAAAAAGCTCATAACAACAACAAATATAATTGTTAAGGATTATTTCTCATTCGGCGCATGGGGTATCTCACCATAGCTGATAATTGGCTATTTAATTTTCATTATTAAAGGCTGCACAAATCCTTGTAAAGTGACAAGGCTGAAGGCGTAGGTAACGTTCTAAATGGCAGATATTCTAATGATTTGGTGCGAGTACACAGCAGAGTTTATACATATATCACATCCAATATGGTTATAATCGACTGTGCATGGTTGGTAACCCGCAAAATATCTGTCAACTTGGGGAAAATAAAACCTTTGACTCCAAGAAACGAAGTCAACACTGTGCGTTGTGGTTTCGGTTCCGGTTGAGATCGCCCTGCTGCACTTTAAACAGACCTAAGACACAGACAGACCCGTAAATGTGTCCTTAAATGTTTAGCACACAAATAAACACTTTTTTTTTTAAATATAATAATAGCTTTCGTAGCAAACATCCCGATCGCAACCGAAGACCATATAGTGAAAACTTCAAAGTAAATAATTGGAGCTCCGGGGCCAAAGGTTCGGAGTAGAGTAGAACGTTCACAAACTGCTGGGCGGAGATTTGCAAAACAGGACTTTATACCTGTTTGTTCTTTATAAAGCGAATATCTATAAACAGTGACAAATAGCAAATATTAGGCCACACATTTTTTTTTAAATATTTAGTTAGCCCTAATTTCCAATCAGAAAAAGAATTAAACAATATAAAACAATGTCATTTTCAATTCCAGCCTACATTTGTTAGAGCGAAAATTGCGTTTTGGATTCCAAACGGAGCAGGGGCCTAACTAAAAGGACGTTTTGGTAAGGAATAAACCCTTTCAGGCCTAATAATATAAGACCTATGCAAAGCTCGGTCTACAGTATTAGCCCATATCATTAAGCTATATTTGAAATAAGTGAATCGGTAAACGCAATAGGCAAATACGTTGTAGGCTACTTCATAGAAAATGCTTACGATTAAATGAAGAATAAATATAGTTCACACGCCTCAAATTGTGACGTCAAATTTGTATTTTTATTCGTTTGGAATATATTAAACCATGTAAGATATAGGTTAAGAATAAGATTAAGACCCTTCACACATAAATTGCCCCTTTCTCTAATTTGCCTATACCAGAAAGTAAACACTGCCGAGAGTCCGTACGACTAGAAAAAGGGTTAATGTTAACATGTAGTGCCTCCTATGTCGAACATGTTGTTTTTTGCCATTATAAAAAATAAAATATCCCATAATTCAAATAGGCTAGATCTATTGTGACTATGGATTAAATATAGGCCTATGTTACAGCACATTGGTGACAACGATTAAGTCAGTATGTTCACACTTATTTTAAAAGAAAAAAACTCTTGACTCTCATCGTACCTGTTTTTGAGTCTTGGACACACTCGTCCCCACACTGTTGTTCGCGCTGCCTCTCTCAGAGCAGCACTCCCCAGCAGGTACACCATTGGCGTGCTGAGACAGTTAAACCGTGCCATGATGGCGAACCCATTGGACGACTCGTTTACCCAATTCACCGCTTTATCTAATAGTATAATATTGACCATTGCGGGGAACCATAATATCAAAAAGTTAATGACGACACAAATTGTGATTCTTAATGATTCCTTCTTTGTGTCTCTTTCGACACTGGGCGGTTCTCGGTCGAGCTGGTACCTCGCAACAACGTAGAGTTTAATTGTCATGATCACTTTCGTAAGCACAACTATTTGTAAAAGGATAACAGTTGCAGCGTGCATCTGCTGCGATTTTGAAACAGGCAAGACCCTTAACAAAAGTAATATAAAATAAGTGTGAAACCAGCTATACACATTAACACAAATAACGAAGCGCCTGGTGATGAAGCGACTGTATATGAATGGCTGGCAAACAGCAAAATATCGGTCAAACTGTGCAAATAAAAACGTAATGACATTGATCCCAAGAAGTGAGGGCAAAATGTAGTAGGTCGAGTTCCTTTGAGGATAGCTCTCTTGCACATCGAACAGACACAGGTAATACACTGAGAATCCATTCATGGTGTCAGCGATACTCGTGTTGAGCATAAAAATAAATCTATTCTGAGCGCGAAGGTTTTTGGTCATCGATATTCCAACGACAACCGTACCCGCTACGAGGACCGTCGTAGTGCCAAATAAGATTTGATAAATAAAGATGACGTATTCAACTGGACGGTCAAAGTCAAATGCTAGAGGTATACCTCCATAACTAGAGGTTGTGGAGTTAAAGGGGAACATATCGATGTGTGGCTATGGCTCGTACTGGCAGTGACTTAAGAACGGGTATTATCTACCATCATAACAAACCATCTTTATGGTCAACACCGAAGTTAAGAGCGTTTAGATTCTCAGCCCCGTCACCCCCCATTTTTCAGGAAACCAATGAGGAAAGCCTGCGTGTCCATTAACGCACAGCACAGGGGCGTTACCTTGATTTGAGGACATTCGGTGATTAGCCCGGATTTTACAACCTACCTGGCACATCTTTCTTGTTTTAAATCTGCAACGTCATAGCGCTTTACGAGTGTAAAGGGTCTCCTGGGGAGGAGATTTAAAGACCCTTCCCATCCACAAAATGTACACAATCAAGAAAACAAAGGGCTTGGTTTCTAGTCTTTATACATTTATCAACAATGCTGCAGAAAATCCATTGCGAGTTTATATCCGTTGAAATCAATATCTTTCAAATAATCAATTGGTGGGGTGGCATAGCTCAACATTACATAACAATTTTGTTAATTTTGTGATAAAAGCACAAAATTTGGCAGATGTGTTGATAGATATGTTGGGAACAAAACGGGATGTAGGGCCATCACAAACGTGCACCCTGGTGGCTGTGGCAGCCATTTTACAAAATCGCCACCAGCGGTTGGTCAAACCTTCCCATCCCATTGATGCAATAACGGACATAATGTAGATCCTAGTAACCCTGGGAACCAAATAAAACACTCATTCACAATTCTATGGACTTCTACAAAGTAATCTGTCATTTAATTATCTTATTATATAGTGCCGTGAATCAGTCAAAACTGTTCTCGTATTATTTTGTCAGATGGTGGATACTACAGCAAACATTGGTTATTTTTTGTTTAGAAAAGTACAGAAGCACATGTGTTTGTGGTTCTCTCCCATTGTTTGACACAGTGCTGAATAAATGGAAACGAAAGAGACTTTTTTCATTCTTGACTATTCAAATAGAGTTTACAAAAGTATTTAATCCCTTTCTCTTGAATATGTCCATTATTGTATATCTATACAGATGATTCATCCTCATTAAATGTTGTTTAACAGTGTTTATTTCTCATCACTCTTCCAAAGACAAACTGCTTTGAAGAGTTGTCTCTTAAAGACTACCAGAGTAAATCTGTCAACACTGTTGTAGAGTATAAACTGTAACACTGGTGTGGCGGTTGAATTAACACTGGTCAGTGACAATTATATAAACACTGTAATAGTATTACAATTAACACTTAAAGAGTTTATTCAACACTAATGTTTTAGCTAAAACAACACTGTCCAGTGCTGTATTTACACTCAGAGTTTTGTATAACACTTATTTAGTGTTCATATAACACTTTCCAGAGTTATTTATACGCATTGAAGAGTTGGCACATAAACACTACCAGAGTAAATCTGTCAACACTGTTGTAGAGTGAAATCAGTTACACTGGCAATAGTGTTGAAATAACACTGGTCAGTGAGAATTCTATAAACACAGTGATAGTGTTAGAATTAACACTTAGAGAGTTTATTCAACACTGGCATTTTTGCTGTGCGTGGTGTCTAATAACGTCATTACTGTATTTGTTATTACAGAACCACAACTATTATCTCGAGAAACCTATAAAACACCGTCAAACTTTCTCCTGCCGTCCATGTGGATTTTATTCTATTGGTGTTTTGACTGACACCCGGGAGTGGATGCTGCTTATCATAAACCAGTCATAAAGCTCTCCACAACACCAGCCTTGCTACAGAAGATGTATGCAGACACAAGACCTTTGCTGTTGCTCATGGGGCGGAGTGATAGGGGCTCAATCCAACAAATGATGACTGCACATTAACCACATAGTGATTAACCACTATCGGGATTTCAGAGCGAGACTTCGCCGTGATCGAGACTTGGTTATGCACAGTAACAAACACCGGATCAAGCCAGAGATAAGCAAACGTTGTATTCCGCTGTGGGATCCGTTCGATAATGTTGTCAGCCACTTATAATGCAAATCTGAGAATGTCAGTGGCAAAACAAGCCCTAGAAGACCTAAATTTACGCGATGCGTTGCCCCCAAAGGATTACATTGCATCCGGTTACGCGAATTGCAGCTTCAACGCTCTCGTTCATTATTGGACCAATGTCAAAGATTGTTGTCCGCATTAGTCCCTAAGAGCCCAAATGACAGCAAAATAGGCTCCAGGTTAAAAAATCCCGACGTTTACCTTTAACATTATTATTTAAAGTTAAAGTTTAAAATAGAGCTAGGGGTGGAATATCGACCGACAGCAGAGACCTGGAGTTTGGAGCCTGCTGGTCCAGTGTCCGAGAGGATACCATGTACATTTCAGATTATGGCCTTATTAAATTTGAATGGGTTCTTTACATAGTGTACAATCCCTGAATAAGTTTATTCATTGTTGTGCTACTTTCATTTGTCCTTTGCCTAAATAAAGGAAATGTTTGAGGAATGTCATTGGTCAACGTATTGACAGGCAGCTCTCAATAGAAGTAGATAGAAGTGTGAACGTTTTCAATGGACCTTTCTTGCACAGTGGCCATGATGGTCTACATGCTTATAGGGATCGGCCTAAAAAAATGGTTCCACTTGCTAAAATATATTTTTAGGGATCGGCCTAAAGCAACCCGATCGTTGCATCCCTTAAAACAATAATTATAAACAAACATTCAATACCTTCATGCTGAGTTGACAATATATCTTTTTAATTGATTTCATGTAGCACACATATTTTGATTGCTAATATGTAATTTATTTATTGTACATAATATAACTACATCATATATTTATTTTTTCAATAGATTCCTGGAAATCCAGTTACTCCAAATCAGTACCACACATTTCTACCATACAGGCCTGACAGGACACCTCTTTATATTGGATTTTAGTGCTTCAATATTTATATGGAAAATCCATGATTGTTATTTTTTTACGTTTTAAAATTGTGTCCATGAAAATGTGTGGGCATCCTGGTTCATGCACCACAGTCTCAATTTGTCCTCCTTGAAAATATTATATTTGATTGCATTACACATTCTGCTTCAACTACAGTGAGGAGATCCCCTAGGAAGAAGGCGACTTGGAGACCCCTTCCAAAAAATACGGCAGGTAAACCTCAATATATGCAGCAGTGCACTTTAATTCTTAACCAAATTGTCTATATTGTTAAAAGCTGAATTTTTTTTAAGTTTGTTAATTGCTTTGAATTATTTAAATTATGTTATTAGAGAGAGAAAGAAAACAACAACAAAAAAATAAGATAATTGAGTTAGCAGTGTCATGACTAGGACACGGTAGACCTATGCAAAAATGAAGGTCAATATGCGGCTTATTTCCTATTTCCCATTTTCTGTGGTGTCTATGCTATGGAATACTTTTGCAGTTATTATGATCGTTTTCGTACTAGAGATGCGCGGATTGAGTAGGCCTATAATTGGCCCGCATGACCCGACCATATCTGAGTGGGTCAGCCTTTTTTCGGTAGACCCGACAAAATCCTACGTGGTTTTTCTTTTCCGATTATCTCGTTGTTCTTGTTGTTCTTGTTGGATAGACTATTTTGGAATAAAATACGTATTATCTTAAAGCCAGGTATACGCCTATTGTATTGCTTGTGTGTTTTGTTCAATAACCTTTTGCCCAAATAAGAAAGTATATTATGCTGTAAAGTCAAATATTGACTATGTATTTTGTTGCTTGGTTCATTCATTCAAATAGACTCGCGCGTATGCTGAAATGGTTGGCCACAAGTAAGGCAAATATTCCACATAGTCCTTGCAGGACACATTTTTCATGGAAATGCGTAGCTCTCCTATATGTTTTATGGCCTTCAATGAATGCTTTTTGCAACATCCGTTTCGAAATTGACACATTTGTATTCTAAGTGTAACAAGTCTTAAATGTCTGCACGTTCAACCACCTTGTGTGCATTTGTGCGGTTAAGGTATTCGGACAACACTCATTTCCAGATGTATTTTAATCGGATAATTTGCCTTACTTATATATATATATATATAATACACTTATAAATTATCTTAAAATTAATACAATTTACAAACGTTAAAATGCGAGTAATTTAGTGTTTGTGTGCAGTGAGAGAGCGGGTGAGAGAGCGAGTGTGTGTGTGTGTGTGAGAGAGAGAGTGTGAGTGTGTGAGAGAGAGAGAAAGAGAGAGATAAGCATTTCAGTGGGCAGTAATGACGATTATCTTCGGATCACCGCAGGTTCGTTGCTGCATGGTCATCATCTCATTTATTTCCACCACCAACCCTGACAGAGATAATTAAACATTTATTGTTTAACATGTTTAGTTTTCCACACATTATCCCCCCCAACAGCTTAGTGGCTTCTCCCCCTTTACGTTTGGCCCTTCGTCATGCATGCTCACAAACACTTGCAGACTTGGGCTTTTGTAAATGTGACCAAGGATTCTATATATGTTGATGACATTGAGGCAACAATACTGTATAGGTGCAGCAGAAGTATTTCCAGTGTGATAATGTGACTATCTTGTCTTACCTGTTTTTGAGTCTTGGATACACTCGTCCCCACACTGTTGTTCGCGCTGCCTCTCGCAGAGCAGGACTCCCCAGCAGGTACACCATTGGCGTGCTGAGACAGTTAAACCGTGCCATGATGGTAAATGCGCTTGAAGCTTCATTTGCGAAACGCACCATTTTATCTAACAGCATAATATTGACCATTGCGGGGAACCATAATATCAAAAAGTTAATGACGACACAAATTGTGATTCTTAATGATTCCTTCTTTGTGTCTCTTTCGACACTGGGCGGTTCTCGGTCGAGCTGGTACCTCGCAACAACGTAGAGTTTAATTGTCATCATCACTTTCGTAAGCACAACTATTTGTAAAAGGATAACAGTTGCAGCGTGCATCTGCTGCGATTTTGAAACAGGCAAGACCCTTAACAAAAGTAATATAAAATAAGTGTGAAACCAGCTATACACATTAACACAAATAACGAAGCGCCTGGTGATGAAGCGACTGTATATGAATGGCTGGCAAACAGCTAAATATCGGTCAAACTGTGAAAATAAAAACGTAATAATGTTGACCCCAAGAAGTGAGGGCAAAATGAAATAGGTCGAGTTCCTTGTAGGATAGTTCTCTTGCACATCGAACAGACACAGGTAATACACCGACAATCCACTCATGGTGTCGGCGATACTCGTGTTGAGCATAAAAATAAATCTATTCTGAGCGCGAAGGTTTTTGGTCATCGATATTCCAACGACAACCGTACCCGCTACGAGGACCGTCGTAGTGCCAAACAGAAAATGATAAATGAAGATGACGTATTCAACTGGACGGTCAAAGTCAAATGCAAGAGGTATACCTCCATAACTAGAGGTTGTGGAGTTAAAGGGGAACATATCGCGGTCGTGCGTGCCTATAGCCTCGTATGGCATGATTCAGAATAGTTCTTTCTTCCACCAAGATAAATTATCTTTTGTGGTCAACACCCATGTCCACCGACGTTAGATTCCCAGCCCCGCCACTTTCCATGTTTCAGTCAACCAATGAGGAAGGCATGCCTTTCCATTTACGCACAGCCGATTGGTTCATTCACCAAATGCGTTCTCATTGTAGGCCTAAATGTTTTTCAGATGAGACGACACAAAATTAAACTCATAAGATTTGACATATGTATTAAAAAAAAAGGACATAATGAAACTGTTCAATTAACCCATAGGACGTCGTGTTTCAGTCAAATATTTATACTGATTATTTGAAGTATCGATATCCTTTCTTTTTCAGACTTGTGAACTGTTGGTGTTTATTTTGCCATAACAATACTGACAAATACTTACCATGGCATACATGCCATGACAAGAATTGGTGTATAAGGCCTATGTGTGGGGACATTTGATCCAATGTTTGCTTTTAATAACTCAACTCCATCTACATAGTAGGCCTACATTTATTCATTTTTATAGTGTAAATGAATGTCGGAAGTAGGCTACTTCCGGGTAATTTGTAAGGGTATGGCGTCTTGGCCTCGGCCCACGTTGGTCGATTTTACAGTCATGCATTACGTCTCTGTTTGTGTAAGTCATCCAATTGTGTTATATTTGCATTCTGTTATTAGAGAGAGACAGAAAACCAAAAAACAAGATTAGCAAGTAAGCAGTGTCATGACCATGCATACATTAAAGACTAGGACATGGTAGGGTTAGACATTTATAAAAAATGAAGGCCGATATGCACTTTATTGCCTATTTCTCATTTTCGTTAGAGTTTATGCTATGTTTTTCCCCAGAATTATTTTGATTGTTGTTAAATTGGCTCGCGTGACCGGACAATATCTGCGGGTGTAGGCGTATAAACGGTAGTGAATCAGCCCTTTTATTACATTTCCCGAGTTGTCTGCAATTGGATCCTATCCCTCCTTGTTCCTGTTTCTCCGCCAGCACCCCACCGTCACACTAAGGAGTTAAGAATATAGACCTAACACTTTTATTCGTGTTTTATATTGTAGCAACCCTGCTTCTACTCGTCCAAGCACCACACATGTTGTTTTGATTAACTCCTTTTAATTGATGGCAAAACAAGTTATTGAATACTGTAACAATGCCGAACATGAAGTTCTCTCCACTCTCTCTCTCCTACCCGTATCTCACCTCCCAAGGCCCGCCCCCTCCTACTGAGCACCCAATCACAACATTAGCACAATGCACGTCCAACTACGCAACCTAGAACCTTTGTCCCCGAGGGGGCAAACAAAGTCTTCAAACCGGCTGGGAGCCCGCCTCCGCGGCCGCTGCCCCAGCAGCCGAACTGTCCGGAGAGGTCGGGTTCCTCTCTGGTGTGGCAGCAGGAGGCTGCAGGGGGGCAGGGGAAGGGGGCACAGAGTTCGGTGTGAGGGAAGCCCCACCCCTGTAAGGGGCAAGCCTGTCCCTAGGCAGCGCCACTTTTCTGCCTCTAGGTGGCAGCTGAACCCAGTAAACCACCTCCTCCATCCTTTCTAACACTCTACAGGGGCCCACCCAGTGGCAGTCCAACGTAGGGCACCGTCCCTTCTTCCTGCGGGGGCTGTATACCCACACCAGCTCCCCGGCCTGAAAGTCCCGTCCCTTGGGCTTCACATCGTATCTTCGCATCTTCTGTCTGATGCCAGCCCTCTCCAGCCGATCCTGTGCGAAGGCGTGTGCAGACTCCAGGCGGTCCTGGAGCCTCCTGGCATACTCTTTCCCAGGGGCCACGGCAGGGGTGTTGGGGGGTCTGCCAAATGCCATCTCCGCTGGCGTTCGCAGCTCCCGCCCCAGCATGAGCAGGGCTGGTGTGCAGGATGTGGAGTCCTGTGCCGCTGACCTGTAGGCCATCAGTACAAGCGGAATGTGTGTGTCCCAGTCACATTGGTGTTCAGCTGAGAGGATAGCAAGCTGTTGTGCGAGGGTTCGGTTGAACCTCTCAACAAGTCCATCGCTCTGCGGGTGCAGGGCTGTTGTCCGGGTTCTGTGCATCCCCAGCCGCTCGCACATGGTGGTAAACGCCGTTGACTCAAAATTGCACCCCTGATCACTTTATTTCTGGAGCGCCAAACCTTGGGACATTAGCTCAGGAGTTAAAGCGGGTGGACTGGCAATCGGCTGGCAAAAATCGGAAGGTTGCTAGTTCGAGCCCCGACTTCAACCCTACCTATGTCGAGGTGTCCTTGAGCAAGACACTTAACCCCGGGCGCTGTGATTGGCTGCCCACTGCTCCCTTGAGGGATGGGTTAAATGCAGAGGAAATTTTTCACTATGTGTATGTGACAATAAAAGTACCTTTACCTTTGTGAACATCCCCTCAACCAGGGCGTCAACAACTGTCTCCGCCTCCTGGTCAGGCCTCAGGCCATTTTGTGAAATAGTCTATTGCTACTAGTAGCAGTTCCCCTTGTCTGAGCGGGGAAAGGGCCCCATGATGTCTACAGCTACTCTCTCTATTATTATCTAATATCTATTATCTAAATTATCAACCCCATTATTGCGTGTGTGAGTAGACGGAAGAGTATAGTATGCTCTTAAATTGCATGTGTGTGTGTGTGTGTGTGCATGTTCTCCAAGTTACCGCGGCCCACGGGTGACAGCCAGGGCCCCCTTCATGATCGCAAATTAAAGGGTGGGGCCCGTTGTACTCCTATTTACTATTTTTATATGAATAAGGGTATTCAACTCTACTAAAATTATATTTATGTTTGGAGGTTCTAGCCCAACAGGAAGTGATGGAATTGGTGGGGGATCTAGGGATCTAGCACCCTTGGGGATGAGCTAGAGACAGGAGGTATTTTTATATAAAAGAGGGCCTAAAGGATATACAAGATTACCAATTTGGTGGTTCTAGCCCAACCGGAAGAGAGGCAATCCCTCCCTCAGAGGTCATACAAAGATTTTTTTCAAACACACCATTAATGGGAGCCTAGAATGGCTTGTGAATAAGATAGAGAAGTCTGGTCTCTTCTATATACACTGCTCAAAAAAATAAAGGGAACACTTAAACAACACAATGTAACTCCAAGTCAATCACACTTATGTGAAATCAAACTGTCCACTTAGGAAGCAACACTGATTGACAATAAATTTCACATGCTGTTGTGCAAATGGAATAGACAACAAGTGGAAATTACAGGCAATTAGCAAGACACCCACAATAAAGGAGTGGTTCTGCAGGTGGTGACCACAGACCACTTCTCAGTTCCTATGCTTCCTGGCTGATGTTTTGGTCACTTTTGAATGCTGGCGGTGCTTTCACTCTAGTGGTAGCATGAGACGGAGTCTACAACCCACACAAGTGGCTCAGGTAGTGCAGCTCATCCAGGATGGCACATCAATGCGAGCTGTGGCAAGAAGGTTTGCTGTGTCTGTCAGCGTAGTGTCCAGAGCATGGAGGCGCTACCAGGAGACAGGCCAGTACATCAGGAGACGTGGAGGAGGCCGTAGGAGGGCAACAACCCAGCAGCAGGACCGCTACCTCCGCCTTTGTGCAAGGAGGAGCAGGAGGAGCACTGCCAGAGCCCTGCAAAATGACCTCCAGCAGGCCACAAATGTGCATGTGTCTGCTCAAACGGTCAGAAACAGACTCCATGAGGGTGGTATGAGGGCCCGACGTCCACAGGTGGGGGTTGTGCTTACAGCCCAACACCGTGCAGGACGTTTGGCATTTGCCAGAGAACACCAAGATTGGCAAATTCGCCACTGGCGCCCTGTGCTCTTCACAGATGAAAGCAGGTTCACACTGAGCACATGTGACAGACGTGACAGAGTCTGGAGACGCCGTGGAGAACGTTCTGCTGCCTGCAACATCCTCCAGCATGACCGGTTTGGCGGTGGGTCAGTCATGGTGTGGGGTGGCATTTCTTTGGGGGGCCGCACAGCCCTCCATGTGCTCGCCAGAGGTAGCCTGACTGCCATTAGGTACCGAGATGAGATCCTCAGACCCCTTGTGAGACCATATGCTGGTACGGTTGGCCCTGGGTTCCTCCTAATGCAAGACAATGCTAGATGTGGCTGGAGTGTGTCAGCAGTTCCTGCAAGAGGAAGGCATTGATGCTATGGACTGGCCCGCCCGTTCCCCAGACCTGAATCCAATTGAGCACATCTGGGACATCATGCCTCGCTCCATCCACCAACGCCACGTTGCACCACAGACTGTCCAGGAGTTGGCGGATGCTTTAGTCCAGGTCTGGGAGGAGATCCCTCAGGAGACCATCTGCCACCTCATCAGGAGCATGCCCAGGCGTTGTAGGGAGGTCATACAGGCACGTGGAGGCCACACACACTACTGAGCCTCATTTTGACTTGTTTTAAGGACATTACATCAAAGTTGGATCAGCCTGTAGTGTGGTTTTCCACTTTAATTTTGAGTGTGACTCCAAATCCATTGATCATTTTTGTGTGATTTTGTTGTCAGCACATTCAACTATGTAAAGAAAAAAGTTTTTAATAAGATTATTTCATTCATTCAGATCTAGGATGTGTTATTTTAGTGTTCCCTTTATTTTTTTGAGCAGTTTAAATCAGGGCATTAAGGTCACAAATCAATTTGGGGGCTCTAGCCCTATAGGAAAGGTTCACAAAGCATCATCAAATGTTCCATAGAAACGTTGGAAACACAAGCCGTTGCTATAAATTCATCAAAATTCGTAGACAAGAGATAGAAACTTGGCCATTAGACCTATTCACCAGGGGGCACCTTGGGATCGCTCTTTGAAAATGTCTGGTCTCAGCGAAAAAGGGGACTGTAAACCTAATCCTAACTCTTGGTAAACACAGCTGGCCTGTGGACAAGTTTTTCACATTTGGGGTCAAAAGGTCAAAAGGAGCCTGAAGCATGGCCCTTATGAGATTAAAAAAAGTTAATGTGCATTTCACTCGTAACTTTTTTTGTTATGAAATAGAGTATATTTTCTGTATTCTCAGATATGCATGTTGAATCGGAAGGGTGTAGTTCTAGGAAGAGCTTGTGGACAGTATGGGTGCATTATACATAAATATGCAAATTGCTATGATCATCACACTCAACAACAGAAATAGTCAATACACACTGAGGATGAGAAATTACCTCTCACACATGAAGGGTCACTGCCTTGGTGGCCTTGGGAGAGGCTGTTCTGTCTGGCGCTGCAGTACGTATGACTTTAAGTGAATGATTTGAACTTGAGGCTACAGATTTGACTGCATTTCCTTTGAACGTGTAATATGAAAAATATAAATTACCGAATTGTGTCAAACAAACGTGCTTCGTTAAATCAATCAATGAGCTTGGTGTTTTGCTTTCACGAATAGGTTATCGGCTGTGTCACTACCAAATATGTCCGTGCTAACAAATCTCGGGCAGTAACGTAACAAGCCCTCAGACAGTGATATAAAAAAGGATCACGGTCGTTTATTGCTTAGGTAATTTATTAATTATTAATTAACACTTAACTGTGTTAACTGCAGTAATCCGCCTTAGAATATGTCTGCTTCCTAGCCAGCGGAGCCTAGTTTACGACAAAAACAAAACAATTTACGGTGCCACACGTAACGTCGATTGCGCTAGGGTTTAAACCCTAGCCCCCTAAATCACATAATTAGTAAATGGCCAAAGTGTACTAGTTGTAAATCTTCATCTGGGTTTGTATAAACTACGCTTTATGTAGAACTCATAAACTCGTAAGCAACATACCGTTTTAATTGTCATGATCCCTTCTGTAAGCACAACTATTTCTTAAAGAATAACACTTACAGGTAGAAGATATATGTGAATACTGCTATACACATTAACACAAAAAACGACGCACCTAGTGATAAAGCGACTGTTTATGAATGTTAGGTAAACAGCAAAATATCAATCAAACTATGAAAATAAAATCGTTGATGTTGACGATGATTTAACTGTTGACCCCAAAAAGTGAGGGCAATATGAAATAGGTCGAGTTAAGGATAGCTCTCTCTTGCACTTCGAACAAACACAGGTAATACACTGAGAATCCATTCATGGTATCGGAGATTCGCCTACTCACGTTGAGCATAACAATTTATATTTTCTGAGCGCGAAGGTTTTTGGGAACCAAGAGAGGTATACCTCCATAATTAGAGGTTGCGGTGTTACATTTGAGTTTCACTGTCGTATGTGCCTATAGCCTCGTATGGGAATGTTTAAGAATATGTATTTTCTACCACAAAGATAAATAATATTGTACACCCACGTTAAGCGACGTTATTTTCGCAGCCCATTTTCAGTCAACCAATGAGGAAAGGGCCCTTTACGCATGCAGAGCATATGGGTTAATTAACCATATGCGTTCGCAATGTAATTGCCTTCCACTATATATTTTATATTAAATCATTTCTAGCTTATCTTGCCAATCACCAATTTATTTTTGGACTGAATGGCTACATGTGTTTCAGATCAGACTCAAATCAAACATTTCACATATTTAAAAAAGAAAAACTGAAACTGTTCAATTATTAGCCCATGATGATTTCAGACATTATTTGAAGCATCAATATCCTTTGTTTTTCAGACTTATGAACTGTTTGTTTATTTTGCCAATTAAAATCATATCAATACATGAATAGGCCTATGTGTTTTCGTCCAATGTTTGGTTTTATCTATTTATGTGTATAGCTTTATACAATTTTGTATTTCCACACATGGGAAAAATATTGTGGAAGTAATTCCACAATTCATTGACTGAGACCCAAGTGGGTCGATTTATTATTCATGCATTTAAATGCATTGTTCTGTTTGTGTGCGTAATCCAATTGTGATTCATTCCATTGCGATTCATCCCCATTCTGTTATTAGAAAGAGAGAGAGAGAGAAAAACGAAACAAAATACAAGATTAACGAGCAAGCAATGTCCAGACAACATTATAAACTACACGTTCACGGCCCAGACAATTATTTGGTGTTTTTGTCACGTTTAGAATGTATACAGGTGTTACAAAATGATCCAGTAAGTCCTATAAAACCTATAGGCCATACATTTACGCATTTGCATGAATGGTTTGATCCGTAGTTTTAGACTGTGCTCATATGAACACGCACATTAAACGGACATCTATGGAGACCGCTTTTACAATCCCATCATATTAATCCACAATGTGACGTCTATCTTACATTTTCCTCAAAATCTGAAATGGCATCTTTGTTTGTGACGCACCCAAATGGTAATTTCAAGTAAACAGTTGCAGGTATGGGCCCAAGTACTTACATTAGTTTCGGACAAACTCTTCGCCACACAGTTCTCCAGACTGCCTCTCGCAATGCCGGGCTGCCCCAGATGTAGAGCGCAGGAGTAACCAATGCATTCAGACGTGCCATAATTGCAAACAAGTTTGTGGCTTCGTTTCTAAATCGTAGTCCCTTCATAGTTAGCTGTCTTACAATAATATTGACGAAAGAGGGGCCCCACAATGCCAGGAAACAAATTACAACAAAAACAATGATGCGTAACGACTCCTGCTTGCTATCTCGGTCAGCGCTTGGCACTTCCCGCCCCAACTGATGCTTGGCTATAACATATAACTTAATAGTCATCGCAACTTTAGTGAGGACTATGAGCTGGAGACTCATTACACCAAAAGCATTTATTTGAGCCGCTTTTGAGATGGGAACCATGTTTTGTACCGTTACAATAGTATAGGTGTAAATCCAGCAAAAACAGCAAATAACAATTACAAAATATCGAGTGATATAGCGTTTGTAAAAGAAAGGATGGCACACGGCAAAGTAACGGTCAAACTGAGCAAAGAGGAAAGTTAACACGTTGACCCCTAAAAACGAGGGCAAAATATAATATGTTCCGTTTCTTGAAGGGTACCCCTCTTGGACATCAAAGAGGCCGAGGTAGTACACAGACAGCCCCGTGAAGGTGTCGCTGATGCTCGTATTTAACATAAAAACGAAGCGATTCTGTGCTCGGAGCACTTTTGTGCTGAATATTGCAATGACAACCGAACCGGCAACAAGGACCGAGCTTGTTGCAAACAGTATATGGAAAATGAAAACGAAAAAATCATCTGGACTGTCAAAGACTACGGACAAAGGAACAGAGGTATTGGACAGCATCGTGGCGCTCCGCCAGAGCTGAAGCAACAGTCCAAACCTCTGCCCAATTTATAGATCACTCTCTCGGATGTAGGACAAACCACCGGTCCCTTGGGGTTATCTCCAATCATAGTTTACGCGCCTGTCGACGGAAGAATAATTCCAGTACTTCTTTGTGCGATTTTGAAAAGTAACATTGAAAACAAATCTTTCTATGGCTTTATGTTATTGGTGGAATTGGACTAAACAATATCATATGCCGTAACACACTGTTACTATAATTTTCAAAGTGGACCCCTTCTAGGCGTAGGCGTATAGGCCTATGTGTAGGCCTACATATTAGGACGTTATGAGTGACTAGATGACTCATCTAGTCAGGCTACTTAATTATGTCACATATTGTTACTTTAGTGTTATTAGGTCAATGACGTGTTTTGGCAGCTTTAACCGGGCAGCCTTTAAATAAACTCAATTCCATTGGTATTGCACAGCATTGTATGCAATTTATGTGACGAGCATTGATGCATAAATAAACATATTAACACATATGAATTCGCTGTCATGGTCCCTAGATGCAGGCCACATGCTTGTCTACAGGCTTGAAATCCCGGTGAGGTGAGGCCAGTCAACTAAAATGCAATAGTAAACTTCTAGACCAGTTTCTCGGTCTACAAAGTTTTGAACATGTCCGGAATTGGACCACTATATGGCATTAATAGCTCTGATTTCGACGCGATGCCCTGCTAACAATTGTCTATGTGAACTGGTTAATCTTTAAATAGGATGCGATATGGAAAGCACAAAATAATAATCTTAAAGTGAATTTGTGAATTGAATAAGTAGACTTAGGCCTGTATGTAAGCGTAGGTTTCTACGCGACCTATGCCATTATAGGCCTATACACTTGGATCCAAGTTTCTGTTCTATAGAAAACGTGCTAAAAGTACAGTTTAGTGCTAAATTGTCCAATGTCAAAGGGACTCAAGCCATTCACATTTAATGTCAAGGGCATTTTGCTCATGCCATTTGGTTTCTGTGCATTTTGGAAGCCTTTTAGAACGGGGAACTCGTTATTCTGTGGCCCTCTTGCATGCCACATCACGTGACCTGTTTTTATTCGGTAACTTGGGAATCCATGGGATGATGTTGCCCCCATTGTTGTTTCCTTGCCAACCCTATTCAACTTGCTGAACCAAAACACATAAAACCCAGCAAGTCAGTGTTTGGCAAGATATTGCAGACATAACTAAGCAAATACGCACAACGTCTCTGCGTAACGGCATCGATGAACAACGACAGTGTTCCTCTATCGCCCGTATTGCCACTTACAAGTTTCGGCAATGTATTGGTGTTCCTCTTCAGCATTCTTATGGCGACGACCATCGTTTTTCTGAACTTCTCGGTGCTACTGTCCATTTTGATAAACAAATCGCTGCGCAACGAGAACCGTTTCATGTTCATGCTGAGCACCTGCTTTAGTGACATCTGCTCGGGGGTGTCTTATTATTATGCTGGTGTTCTTGACGTGAGGGACCACTACACCTCTCCCACTAGAACATTTTACATCGCACCTACATTCCTCGGGCTGTCTTACATGGCCATACTCGCTGCTCAGGCAGACCGTTACCACGCGGTCGCTTCGCCTTTCAAATATTCACAACGAATGACCCGAAACAGGACCCTTCTTGTGATTCTTGCGTACTGGGTGTATGCCTTCGTCATTGTTGCTGTCAACAACCTAGTTACAGTGGGGATAGCCAAACGAGTCACCGGTATCGGTACGTTTGTGGCGAATATATTCACTGTCATAATTATGATAGGTCTGAACATCCGACTGTACTACATTGCCACGTTTCAGTTGAAGCGGGAGCAGCCCTCAACTGACAGGGATAGCAAACGGTCCTCGGTTTATCTCATCATTATCGTTGCTTTTTTTTTTCTAGGGGCCTGGTTGCCTATATTCATTCACATTATCGTGTGTAATTTTATCGGCTCTACGTGTTATTCTTTTAAGAACGAAGGCACTGACCCCATTCGTATTCTACCCCGCATTAACGCTGTGATAACTCCTGTTCTGTATATCAGAGGGTGCACTGCGCTCCGAGAAACTCTTTTCACCCACGTTTGGAGATCCTGCTGTCGGAGGTGAGAGGGAAGCCTATTGGCATTAGGACTAGGCCTACACTGACTTGTTTTACCACCTGTTTTTCCAGCATGCTATAGAGGTGCATGGACAATACAACCAACGGAAATCTAATACATACATTTCGATAAACTAGTAGGACGAAAACGTTTGTGTTCTGTATCTATCACTAATATTTGTTATTTCTCTTAAAAAGCATAAATCCCGGAATGAGAGGACCTGGGCCTTTTAGACAAAATCCCCGCGGTGTACAGGATAAAGCCCAAAAAAAAACATAATATTCCTCATTGTTTAAAGAGACGGATGGTGAAGTGGATGTCAAACACATTAACATTCAGAATCAGAATCCATAATCTATCGGCGTAGGCCTATGGGTCTATCGAAATAGTTTCAATTTAAGTCAACCCATTCAAAAATGATGTAGCCTATAGGCAATATGAAATGATGTCTGTCAATTCACAATTTGTACAATAAATGATTGTTGCCTTTTCTGTCACATGAATTGCTAGACCAACCGTTCAGCAAAATGTGAATAACACTCGTTTAGTTTCTATGAAGAGGAGCAGATCGTCCAAGCGTGTATTTTTCTTTTTTCTTCTTTTCTTTTTCTGTGTCGTCAGTCCCGGGGGTGCATTTCTCCCGCAAACCACAGCGTGTCAGGAGAACCCTTTGGCACGCCGCCATACCGTACACTCACTGTGGGCTATTCATGGATTGCCCCTGCAGCAATAGGCTATGGACCATTTCCCATGATGTTTCAACGGTGACAATAATGTGGGCCTACTGTCCGAGCGGTCAGGTAATGGTGATAAAAAATAAATAAAAAATCTCACCATGAATACAATATATTGGCTGGCTAATCACAATTTGTGACCAGCCACGGTCCACAACTAGAACCTCTGGTTAACGTTCCGCATTCTATCCAAATTGTTCACCACATGACGTGTAACTTGGCTAATGTCTAATGATCAAATGAAAACAAGTCATTGATAAAGGGGCCTGGGCAATGTTATCTCTGGAGAGTCTCGGTGGTCTTCGTGAGGAGCCAACACTTCCGCTTCCAACATCTGCGCCACACACTGTTGGCTACTCTTGGATGCATTAATCACTGGCTTCTACTAAATATGTATCTTTGATGGTAGTATGTTATCAGGTCGACATTAAAATGTGGAGAAAATAAACTTGCCTTGACTGACAAGGCCTTCTTTACCAGCAGTGCACGCGTCACTATGTCGTTATTGCCTATATGTTGACAGTGAAAGGTGGATGTTTTGCAAGGAGGGGAGGCAATATAGCCTACCTATTTTTGAAATCCAATGGCGTTAGGCTAATTGTAGCGAACAAATGCATGTTTGAGCATAATAGTACTGATCGACAAATAAGTTTCCACCCGAAAACCAGTGGATTCATTGGGAAAATGTCGCAATTAATTTGCGAGTGGTAGCCTATTGTTAATCCATCAAATAGCCTATTTCCATTTCAACCACAGGGGCTAAACTTGTGAGCTAATGTAAACGAAGACTAGCTATTCCCACCGTCAGCACCATTCATGAATGAATACACAGCCTATTACTTGTATTGCAGAGATTCTGTTTGTAATATGCTCCATTCTTCACCTTAAATCTGTGATTGCAGGAGATGGCGCTAAGAAATTGGCCAAACCCCCACGTATAAACCTGCACAGAGAGCGATGTTTTCTCTGCTCAACTCCGGGTTGGCTTCTATTCAAATTTGGGTCAGGGGTGAGGAAGCCTAACGTCATAAGCTTGCAACATGGCGTCCCGAAGGCTGTGAGATGAGCAAGAGGATGGTAAATTGAGAAAGATCCTACCGATGTATTAGGGTATGTATATTAAAAACGTTTTGCATTGCATTATTCATTGTTTGTAATGGATTTCGCTCGTCGATTTTTTTGTCACTCAAGATCACAATCATTTGCGCTACTGCGTTGTCTTTTTCATCGTGTGCCAAGAAAAAAGGTCTCCAGTGCTTGTGTCCTGGTGCCTCTCCTGGCTCTACCAGCCTTCCTGGCAAAACTGCGGAAAAAAATGGGTCTCTCGTGCCAAATCGTTTGAAAAGCAAATACATTGCCACGAACAGGGCTGATTTGTTGATGTTTTTGTGATACATCAAGTTGAAGTACATTAGGACGCGTATTTGCCAATGATTGCATTTGTAAACTACAGGGTGGCAGAGCTCAAGCGAAAGGAAAAAACCTTCACCTTCTGGCGTTGCCGATAAAACGATATTTTCCCCAAATTACAGTTTTTACTTGTGTAAGATACCCACGTCTTTGCTTAAAGCTAGATACGATTAACTGAAATTGATGATCGCTGTAGTGCTACAGTCTAACTAACAGTTTATTGTGCTGCATTGCATTTAATTAATCTACTAAAGTAACAATCGGACTACTGATTATAATCAACATGTCAATCAACGGTTCCGTTCTTATCAGTGTGATTAATAGGCGCTATAATCGAAACCTAACATATTGTTTTTATGTAGGCTATCTCCATACTTTGTCTTTAGCCAGGACTAATTGGGAAATGCGTCCTTTCTACATTGCTCAAATCTTAATTGAGACTCCGTCCTGTGTTTCAAGAGTGTTTATTTTATACGGGAGGTTAGTGGTAGGCTACATGAAGCTATACCTGTATCGACTATGTTGGTGTATCCCCATGTCGTATTATGATGGGTGTTGGATGAGTTCCGTTTGTTTTGCAAGAAAAGTGACGTGTTTGTTTTTGTAATGTGGCGCTATCAAACGGCAAGTGCGTTGGCCTACATCATTTTATTCGAAAGTAGGTTATCTTCTAACATTGCAACATAGGCTGATGTGTGAATGCAGCTGGTTTTTGAGGTGATTGTGTTGTTTAAGTACCAAATGGGCATGGAGATTATAAGTGACAAGAATGGCAGTAGGCCAAATTTGGTTTCATTTGACTGACCTATAGGTTATGTGTAAGCAACCAGTAGGCTACTGTGTTCCTTGTACGTACTGCACAGGGGTTGGTTCGGTGTGTCATTTATCCAGAAACAAATAGTCGAATCCACATGCAATGGTTAAAACTGAAGTTTGTTGCATGTTGGTGAATTGACAGAGAATAGTTTAGGCCTACAGTCAACAGTATATACAGTACAAATAAGTAATACATAATAGTACTATTTTGAGTACTTATTAAAATTAAACATATGTATATTTCTTTGTGGAATCAACAGCATTGTGTCAGAAATATTGGGAGATTCTTGATGTATAGTCCGCCAAGCCTGATGGATGTGTTTTTAAAGTTGGCTAGCCACACACTAGTTCATATAAAATGGCTCCTTTTAAAGAAGTGCATAATCTATGTTTTTGTGTTTTAAATAGACGTCACCCAGTTGCGACCGTTAGATTACTTGTATTTGTAGGTCTAGATAACTTTGTGAAATTAAGGTGTTCACTCTATTCTTTAATTTCAGTAATGTTTAGATAGAGCCACCATCATTAAAAGAAATTGCCATCAAATAAGAAACTTGTAACCTTTTACCCTAAGTTAAGTAGTAGGTGTAAGCTATTTATTATTAGGTATTCACAGAGTATCTGTGGATACCTTTTTGTTATTATTATGTGTGTGTGTGTCCCAGTTAGTCTTGCTTATACCCTTTTCCCCTTCCATTCTCTAACACACACACATGCTCATTCAGTACCCCTGTATACATTGTGATCAAGGCTTACAGTTGAGGGTGGGGGCAGTGCTTGCAGTAAGAAGGGTACTTAGTCTATATGTTCTGCTGACATGTTGGACCGGGACTTATGGATTTTGCTAGCTTGTAGTATCCAAGTATCCAGTATCCTAGACACAGCCTGTCTGCCCTGCCCAGTTTGTTCCTTGGCAGTTGGGCTTTTTCAGAGGCCAAAGCACCCCGGGGTAGTGTTGCTGTTGTTCTGAGGAGAAGAAATGGTTCTTGGAATGCAGCGGTGATAGCCAGGAGGGTGTGCTGTGTTTAAAGGTGGAGGGCGGGTGTGTGTGTTGGGGTGCGGGGAGGGTGGGCTAGCAGGTCTGTAAAAGTGAAGGCTGTATCTAGGATCTTAAACCCGACATGCCCTCTGTCCTTAGCTTGGAACATTTGGCAGTGTATTGTGCTGGTCAACAGGCTTCTCCACTACTGGATGTTTTCATCGCAGCTTCTGTTAAGGTAGAATTGATGTTTTAGTAATTCAAAACTATGCATGTTTATTGTAGAAAGCATCAGATGTGCACTTGTAATGTTTAAGTCGTTTCTTTATTTTACACTTTGTCAGTCCGTTTATTAATGTAAATGCTGTGTTTTATTTGAAGTTGTAGTTCTGAATTGTTTTGAAGCATACAAGAAAACAAATGCAGCAGAGTGTGTGTGTCTTACATCTCCCATGCTAGCTGCTCAGCACTGGAACATCTGGGGTTCAGCGCCACAAAAGACACCCTCCCGTGATGAAATGGACCGGGTTCTTTTCATTCCGCTGCACCCTGGGCAGGCTACTGTTTGTGTTTTAACATGGCTGCCCTGCCGAATTGAATATGGGCCCTAATAGGAAAGAGTCCCAACCCAGTTTTGGCAGGGGCCACTGTAAAACTTAGTTACCCCTCAACCTTGCTACACGGGGGTCACTGCACCTGTTAACTAGCATTTATATTCACCAATACTGTACAAATTTTTTCAAGGATACTTTCTTCAAGGCAGCCTTGAAGAATGGTCTGTTATTTCTTAAGAGACATGTCTTTTCACAGGAATTACTCATGAGAAATTCCAGAAATGACTCAAAAAGTTGTTACTTAAAGAAAGCTTTAAACACAGACATTTTCCCAGCAAGTTTATGTTGGAAACATATTGTTACATTCTGGCTTTACAGTAACCATGGTAATACTGTGGCTGTTGTTAATGACATGCGTTAGTCTCCTAATTAAAAGAGAAGGGAAAAGGAACTCTAACCATTGCAGCAACCTTATGTCAAACAGAACATCATTGTCCACGTACAGCCGTAAGCTAGGTTGAAAGGAGCTCTGAGCTGGTCGCTAGGTGTTTGCATTTCAAACTGGCTGTGTACCATCCCCCAAACCCTTCCCCCATTCCGTGTGTGTGTCTCTGCTCCTACACGATGTGTACATGATGGACTGGCTTTCTGTTCCTGTCTGCTTTTGAATGACATACATGAACATTTTCAATTTGTTCCCCTTTTTTCCACCCGTAAAACGTGACTTTTGCATTGCAGCAGCTGACCACATATTCCTAAACAGTCAAATGTCATAAATAATAGAAATGTGTCAATCTTTTTTTTTCTTTCTCTAGTCTTCCCTATAGTTTCCCACTACATAGCAGAAGGGTGTGTTTATTTTTTTCACTGGTTATTGCGCCACTGGACTTTGCCTCACCTCTGGTCTGTCCGTCCCCTCCCTGCTCTCAACTGAGGGCGGTTCATCTCTTGCAGAGTCACCTTCACTGCACCAACTCATGGTCTAGTGAGATGCGTACAACACCTTGCCATTGTTTGCCATGCTCATATCATTAGTAATAGGATGGGTAAATTAAGTAAGAGGCAGAACACTTTGCCTAGCAGAGTAACCTGTTTTTTATTCGAGGTAGCCTTGCATTAAGGCAGTGCTCGGGGCAATGTTTGCCTTTATGTCAGGCTTGCCATCATTAAACGAAAGATCAACATTGCTAGGCCTATGTCTCATCATAGCCATACCTCATCCTGTAAGTGTGTTTAATCTGTAAAGGCCAAATGCAGCATTTCCATGCAAAGTACAATGTATGTAGATTCGTTAGTAGGTCAATATGTCTTTCAAATGTCGTTACCACCCCCACTCCCCCACCCCAGTATGAAGCCAGGGTCTGTTTTCAAAAAGGTTAACATTGCGGGCAAGGTAAGGTGATCCTGTGCCTGCGCTTCGGGGCAAATCTCCTATGGTCCCTGTTCCAGGCTTAGAGCCACCTGGGTTGGTATGTGGGGCCTTATTTGGTCGGGAGAATGTCCACAGTCATTCTGGTGTCAATAATTCACCATGGCTCTCTTTACCTGCTGTGTCTCTGCCCTCTTGCCATCGGACCACAACTTCCTCTCTGGCTCCACAGGGAAGAAAAGGTGCCTAGTTTGTTATAAAAATGTCAGACTGGACAATCATAATTTCAGGGGTGTCACCTTTTCAGTGAAAGTAGCCTTTTTAATCTCATAATGGGTAATTATCTTAGATTGTGTGGCTCTACAATAAGAAATAGGATTTCTCAAAGTTGGTAGGTATGTTTACCGTAGACCTGCTGTTTACACATGTTGCAGTGGATTCCTTTCTGTTCCTTTGCGAGGCAGATATTCTCAGATATCTGGTCACCTTAGACTGGCTCCCTAGCTGAACATCTTGTAACTGCATCATACAGAATTGTGTATTTGCAAATGGTTCTGAATATCGCTGACGTGCTTTTGTGTCTCATTTGGGCAGAGCCCCTAGCCCCTATGGAGAAATGTTTCCTGCTTGATTTTTAAAGGGGGATGGTCCAATATTTATTTTGGTTTTTAGGCAACCAAATTGTACACACTCATAACAAATTTGTAACATGCATTTCATTTTAAGATGTTTTTTGTTTATATAGATAGGGGCAGTACAGAGAAATACAAACTTGACACCGAAACCCTGCGATCCCAGATGCATGTAGCGGTCTGGCTATGTATCGTCTGTTGAGGATTTTTAAGGGAGAAGGTTCCCCAGACGAGGTGCTTCAGAGTTTAAATTGTCTACCTCCTCTTGGTAGCAGAGCGCTGCTGTTGTAAACATTGGTTTCGGACTGCAGTTTGATTGATGATCACTTCCTTGATTTCTTTTTTCAATGTCATGGTTTTTATCGTATTAAGTGCGTACATTACAACATTATTTTAGACCACAAATATCCAAATGATGGCTATAATATGCACATTCATTATATGCCCAAGAAACGTCACCCTGCATATCTATTTCGTTGTGTGCAACTGCTCAGCGCACTACGTCTCTCCACTCGCACAATATACGTCACCAATACTAACACGTATCATACCTGATGTGTTTTGTCCAGCGACTCCTGGTCATTTTGTCCGCCGGAGAGCGAAAGAACAAGCAAGACTCGTTGGTCGTGTGACTACATCCCGATACAAATCACACAAGCATCGCGTTAACGTTAGCTTCAGCAGATAAGGGTGGCTGGTGTTGAGATAAAGTTCCGTCACTTAAGCGACTTTTGGATGTGTAACATTAGTCTTTCTAATTACGTTTTTTTTTTTTACGTCAAACTGACTTTCTTGACTTGCAAAAGTATTTTCTATTTGAAAAACATGTGTAGTTCATGGCACAATTCAAACGGGATCAAATAATGATTTGTCTGTCGCCGACTCCTATACATATAATTATTCCACTAATAATAAAAAATAATCATAACTAGCCGTTTCCGGTGTCCCCATGGGATACGGAAGAGGCGTGACTTAGGCGCTTAGTCACATTGGTCACTGTTGTCGGAGGTAAGAGCCTGGAGTACTCCTTTTGCATCCATAGTGGTAAACTACATTCATATAACCTATAATTATCTCTGTGATATGTATTTATTATTCATCTCGATAGAACTCTGCGCTACAAGTCAATGTTTACTTTCACTGTAGGACGTGTAGTTTTTGAGACCATAACGGTTTGCAGTTGTGTCGCTACAGGTTCGTTTTGGAAACAAACTTTCTCCGAAAGTGTGATGGCTTACTTTTAGTTATCGAACAAGGTTACAACCTTAAAAACAAACGTCTCCAGAACTTGGATGTATTAAAGCTCCAAATGCACATCATGCTTATCATAATCCCCCTCATCCCCAAACTGCCATTCGCTACACGATTTTACACCTGGATTAAAAAGTAAAACTCCATCATAATTTAGTCATTTTAATGCATAGGACATCAGGTTAAATAACATAAGCTCGGCTATATGAGGTTGAGGGTTGGATGTATTTTTCACCGGCGCGATTCCTATGGAAAATTGCTGCATATTCGCATCGTAAGCGATGGAGTAGTTCACGCGATTTTGTTTGTACAAATATTTTCCGTTTCTTGGGACGTTTATTTGTTACGTGCCTCATGTAACTTTACATCAGATTGTGTTTACTTTACACAATCGTCCGTTATCGTTTTCCACAAACGTCTTTCTTCAGGACCTCCGACATCATCCGTGACGGGATTATACACTTCTGACCATGTAACATACATATTCCAGTACCGTAATGATTGAACAGACGAGAGACACCGGGTAGCCTTGTTAACTTTAAGTTATCTCTTCAGGGACTCCCTCCCTTGTATCTTCCCCACATCCAAACACACATATGTTACTACGATTCGGTGAATGCAAAACAACGACAACAGGCGATATGGCCAGATGACGGTGGTGACACACAGATGACCTCGACAGTCGGGAGGAGAGAGGCTCTGAATCCAGAGCGGAAGATTAAATTCCCAGACGTTGCTGAACTTCACTTTTCACTTTTGTCTAGTTTTTGATTATCAGTTGACACGGATAATTTATATATTTGCAATTTTTTGTTATCTGTTTTTATTCTTATTCGTTGTTGTTAAAGTTTGAAGTAGTCTCTTTTTCATACAATACATTTTGTTAATGTTTGAGAACCTAAGATGTCTGTTTGCTGCTTTCATTTACAAAAGACCAGTATATATTGTTTAGATTAGCTGATCCACTTTACTTTGTTCATCAGAAGACCTTTTTTTTTTTTATGAAAGCTGAAAAATATGTAAAATATCAACATCGTCACAATGACTTGATTTCTTTCCCCCCATATCGCCCACCCTGAAATCACAACGCCCCCAGCTATGAATAATTAACACAGCAGGCTTCCAATGTCATGGCCTTAATGTAGGCCATAGGTATCATAAATGTCTCTATATGCCAAGAGGTAGCTCTATCTGGCCTCAGGTGTAGCGGCTGTAGTGCACATTCCTTCTGTCCTTGGCTGCCAATCACAGTGGTAGAGGGTGCTGGGTCTATACGTGTCCCACCGTAGCTGCATATGGATCAGCCATAATCCATTAGCAGCTCCCTGGAATCCAGTCGGCACAGCACAGGAGGGGCCAGGGGGTGAGTGTGGGTGTAGGGAGGGGGGGAGGGGGGGGATGAGAGAAAGAGGTTGAGGAGGGAGTAGGCTCTTGAGCAGGCCTCTCTATTCTGAGCCCAGCCCCCTTTTTACGTTAGCCTGCAGAAAAACACTTGAAACACCCACCTTCCCCCCATAGAGTGTGTGTGTGTCTTGACTGATATACTGCTTCCTGGCTGGCATCATAGCAGAGGCCATTCTCAACCCCTGCCCTCACACTGAGAGTTGGCCAACCTTTAGCACATCCTTTGTTTAACTGCTGTTTTGGGATGTGTTTTATGTTTTTAAAGAAAAGCTCTGATTCGCTGCGAGTTGCGGGGTATGGTTTGAGCCATTCCTGGGATTTGTCTGCATGTACCTTAAGAGGCTGGTGAGGGAGGGGAAATGAAGGTGAAAAGGGAGAAGCAGAGAAGAGGGGGAGGGGCAGGCCATGGGTAGATGTGTCAAAGCAGAGGAGGCAAGCCCAGGCCTGGCCTGATGGTAATGGTCACTGCAGTTGATTGTATCAGTCAACAGCCTGACTGTTGCCTGCTTGAATATAACTAGACTATTCTGATATCACTGTATCAATAGGACTGTATCACTCAAACCTAATTTGGAATTGTTGACTTGGATCAATGACTGATAGCTGTGGAGATGTCATGTATGTTCTATATGTAGAATCTGTGGTTGTTCCAAGCTTAAAGATAAAGCATTGACAAAAGTGTAGAGCTGCCTACTAGATTAGTAAAGAGCCATGTCCAGTATCTTTAGAACCTTTTGCAAAAGATGAAGAGGAAAATGCTGTGTGTGTGTGTGTGTGTGTGTGTGTGTGTGTGTGTGTGTGTGTGTGTGTGTGTGTGTGTGTGTGTGTGTGTGTGTGTGTGTGTGTGTGTGTGTGTGTGTGTGTGTGTGTGTGTGTGTGTGTGTGTGTGTGTGTGTGTGAAAATGGTGTGCATTTAATACATCCATTCATGATATACGTGTTCTTGCTCTGGCTTGCAGTCTTAATAAATATAATGGTAGAAAATGTGTGTATGAAGCCAGCTGTCAAATGTATCTTGTTTTTCATAGAATGTAGGCTTACGTTTGAACACTTATGTCGTCTGAAGAACCTGAACGTTTTTTGGTTAAACCAAGATCGGCCATATGTTTTTTTTAAATCCAAATAGGACACCACGTTTTACTAGCAACTGCTCTTGTCTTTCTGAAGCATGGTAGGCAAGATTGCTATCGGTAATCGCTAGGTTGGCACAGGACACAGGTTGCCAGGATTTGACAGCATGTAGCAGCAAGTGAGGGCAGGGCCTCCTGTATGTAATCTCTTTGCCAAGGCTAACATTAGTCTTGGGTAATTAATGTAATGCTTTTTCCCAACTCCTCCCTTAAGTTACATCTTAAAGAAGTTTGTGTATTTCCCTCAAAAGAGAGGTTAACACTACATTTGTGCATGTTGCATAACTGGACTAGAACTATGTGGCCTAATTCTGTAAATGAGGGTTCCTGTAAGATCGGATGGTGCTGCGGTCGCTATCTCCGGGCCACACCCTCTCCTCTTCCCTCTGCCCCAGCTCCTGTGTAGTTTTACCTGCTCAGGTGTCACCTAATCCCTCTCCCCAGCCTTGCAGTGCCACTGACTCCCCCCCCCCCTCCCCCCCAGACCCAGACAATAGGGCAGGGCTGACATTACCATGACCTAATGGAGGCTATCTTGAGCTGAGCCTGCAAAGAGGGCACCCCACTGAAACTAGAGATACGCTGTCGAGATGGAGGTGGGCGGGACTGCCTTGAAAAGTTGCTATTTTACCCCTTTGTATCCACCCTTGTGGCTTTTGTGCCAAGTCCGTGGCAGGGTCTACCGTTCAGAACCTGATACATTATTTTTGTTGTTTTGTAAGGAACAATTATTGAGGAGAGAGAAGAACGGATCTGTATTACTCACTGACAGTTTTCCCCTTTCTCGGTTCGGCCTACATTGTTAATGAATATACTATAGATTGCAATGGAATGTTAAATCAGATTTGAAAATACAAACCGTTCTCCTGTAACCCAATATCAACATGTTTCTTTTCTTTCACTACATTGCTTTACTTTATTTTCCAAATACTTAATAGTCTTTTTGTATTTCTGGATTTCTCTTTCAGCTTTAGGTGGTGTTCGTGTAGGAAGAGAGCAAGAGAGAGATAGAAGGAAGGTGGAAATGGAACTGCCAAATCATGCCAAACAATTGCTGCTGCAACTCAACCAGCAGAGAGCCAAAGGCTTCTTGTGCGATGTAATTATTGTGGTGGAGAACGCACTCTTCCGCGCCCACAAGAACATCCTGGCAGCCAGCAGTATCTACTTCAAATCCCTGGTACTCCACGACAACCTCATTAATCTGGACACAGAGATGGTTAACCCCTCTGTATTCAGACAGGTCCTGGACTTCATCTACACAGGGAAGGTCCTTTCGTCATCAGACCAGAGCAGTGAGCAGAACTTCAGTGCCCTCTTAACTGCAGCAAGCTACCTCCAGCTTAATGACCTCGCAGCGCTGTGCAGAAAGAAGCTCAAACGCAATGGCGGAAAACCTTTACTAGGTAAACCCTCCACTCCAGGCCCAAACAGCCGCTTACGCCTCAACAACCAGCGCCTTTCTTCTTCAACCCCCTCTAACCACTATCCCCCAACCCCTTCCGATGCTGATCAACCACAGCCAGACGAAGGCCTTCGGGAAAAGCTCTCAGATGATGAGATGTTTGTTGGCAGCTCCGGAAAGAATGGTAATGGGGGCAATGGCGGCAGTAACGGGAACCTCAGCAGTGGAGCAAGTGCTGGGGAGCCGGACCATGGCCTGGACTTGTCCAAAAAGAGCCCTCCCTCTGCGGGTACAACCACTGATGCCCTTAGCCCGCACAGCAACTCCCAAGAGTCCCCTCAATCTGCCTCAGTATCCACAACCAACAGTGCCTCGCTGGATGACTCCTCCACAACCCTACCAGGCTTGGATGCCAGTGGCCAAGAGCCCATGGAGCTCACTCCTAACCCGAAAGCCCCTGAACAAACTCAAACGCAGGCAGACGGCCCAACACCCCATAAAAAGTCCCGGCAGGTGTCTCGCAAGAAGGAATGGCCGAAAAAAGATGCGTCCGGGCTCAAGTCTGAAGACTATGAGAGGCCCCTAGTTAACGGGGTGATTGTGGGTCCGAAGGAGGGTCGTTCCTCTAATAGTGGTGTCGGAGCGGGTAGCGGCAGCAGCTTCGCCTCTGACCAGTCCTTCCAGTGCAAAGAGGAAGAAGATGGAGGCGAGAATGGGCAGGACCACACAGACGACAGCGGGCAAAGCGAAGGTGAGAATGCGGGAGGTACCGGAGGAGGCGGCAAGGGAAAACACGGCGCCAACTACGTATACCGCCAGGAAGGGTTTGAGCCGGCGTTCGGAGACAACCTTTACGTGTGCATCCCCTGCGGCAAGGGCTTCCCAAGCTCCGAGCAGCTAAACGCTCACGTTGAAACTCACACCGAGGACGAGCTCTTTGTCAAAGAAGAAGGTGGTACGACGTTTGTTAAAGAGGAAGATGAGGACGAGGCTGAGGACCTCTCTGCCCCGGTGGGTCCCTCCAACTTCGGCGGAACTGAAACGCGCCCCTTCAGGTGCACCATCTGCGGAAAGAGCTACAAAGACCCGGCGACGCTGAGGCAACACGAAAAGAGCCACTGGCTGACCAGGCCCTTTCCGTGCAACATCTGCGGCAAAATGTTCACCCAGAGAGGCACCATGACACGCCATATGCGCAGCCACTTGGGGCTCAAGCCGTTTGCGTGCGAGGAGTGTGGCATGCGCTTCACTCGCCAATACCGTCTGACGGAGCACATGCGCGTCCACTCTGGGGAGAAGCCCTACGAATGCCAGTTGTGTGGGGGGAAGTTCACCCAGCAGCGCAACCTCATCAGCCATCTGAGAATGCACACCTCACCCGCTTAGAAACGCATCAAGCCAAAGAACTTTGGGGAAAAAAAGATATTAAAAGTACCTTGCTGTATTTGACCTGTTTTTCCGTCATGTCAAGACAAGAAACGCACACACACAAACACATTGACATGCATTCGCACCCATTTCTAAGTATTGATCCAGTTGAAGCTCCGACCTCTGGCTAAGTAAATTATGTAGCTGCTAGCCAGAGGAGGTTCTCGGGGGGATAATGGGATTTATTTTATTATTATTATTATTATTATGTTCGAATCATGTTTTCATCTACATCAACTACACCTCAAGTAACGTCTGTTTACCTCTCAGGAGATATGGAGGGATGATATACCACCACCCTCCCTCTCTTAATTCACCGGGCCACACTGGAGTGTCAAGGCATCTTCTCTGTGTTGTAAAGTCTGACAAATGTGAATGTTGGTACCGATGTTGAACCCCCCCACTCCTCCTCTTGCCTCATACACTTTAGCAAGCTCCCCATCATTGCCCATCTTGTGAGTCTTCACATCATGTTAAGATGGATTCCTCACTGGATACATTTCCAAATGTACCCCCGTCTCTAGTGCTAGAGTTTATCTTGACCAAAAACCCATGCAAACATTACAGGCAATAATTTTAAAACAAACAATTGTTATTACTACGATGGCACTATGTCTTTGCTTGTTGTCGATGGGGATCTTTATGGAAGAGGAGTGCTGACCACGTTTGGGATCATCTCCTTGCTTTAAGTCCTGAAGAAGCTGGTCCTGTTGTGGGGTAACAGTGGATCATATTTGAATACAGACATTAAATGTCCTCTGTACAGCGCTGTAGAGAGGAGTATCCGATTTAGATAATTTCTTTGCCTGCTAGACTTTCCAGGACCAACTCCGAAAACCCATTTGAGGTACTGTTTGACCTTAAAAAACTTGTAGTGTTTCAATTAATGTTTTAAACTGGAAGGTCTTGGGGTGTTTCTTTTTGTGGTTAGAAAGTTTCAGGTTGGTTGGGGGTGGGACTTAGTTTCATTGTGGGGTGGGGTGGACAGGGTGTGGTTAGACTGAACATGGTGTTCAGTGGGTACGATTATCATTAATTTTATTGTCTGTATAGCTTTCCTCCTTTCCCTCAGAAAAAAGGTCTATTTCTAATAGGCTTGTGACCTCGCTACCTCTTGATTATTCAAACAAACTCAATGTTGATTAGTTTAAAGTTCCGATGTAATTACTTGTAAAAATTGTAGATTACAGTTACTTTCCACCTAATGCTTTAACCTGCCCATCTCTCATCACAGGTTTTTGATGCTTGTAGGTTTTACACATTTAAATGTTGTTTTTCTAGCTGTGGAGTTTACTTGTCATACAGATAGCTTTTTGGGGTTCCCTGCTCAACGTGCCCCACTTCAAAATGTACTGTAGTTTCCAAAATGGGGCAAATAGGTGTTAGTTAGTTTAGATGCACAGTGTTCCAAAGATCTTATGAATGTTGAGGAGAACAGAGCTGATTAACAAACATTGCTAGACAAGTTCATAACCAAAGTTATTAAAGATGTACTTAAGATATATAACATACTAAATTATTTCACTTTTGATTATTTGTTTTTATTTTTGTTTTGCTGTAAAGAAAAAAAACAAATTATGAATTATATTAAGTCCATACAAGGAAATCCTCCATTGTGATGGAATTTTGACCAATGACTCTTTGACCATTGAGAGTGTGGTTTGCAAGGAAAGCTTGTGTTGATTGGTGGGCCGGTAATTAATGTAAACTTTACAATGTGAGGAAACTGTAAAGTTGAAGACATGGTCTTTGAGCATGTTTTGTCTTTCCTTTGTATCCAGAGTCCTTATCACCTTATAATCCCTGACTTAAACAAGGACTTATTGACATGTATGTTTTCTGTTCAGACCAAAAAATGAAAAAGAAAAAAAGATGGACAATATAATCAAAATTTCAATGTGAAGTTCAAGTTTGCTCGTTAGTTTTTTTAGCAAGACTTGTGAAAACCTGTAATGAGGAAGAGTGCCAGACACACTGGACAGCTTGACATCTCGTTGGTTTACTGCAGAATCCATTTTACTGACTTACCTGCCAATGTCTGTTTAAAAGCAAAATGGTTGCATTATTTGTATCCATAGTTAACTATTTCATGGGATTCTGCTCCCCGAAATCTGTCCAGTGTATCTAAACTCTTACAGTTACCCAATGGATCATGAGCATTCTCTACACATTTTTGGTATAGGCATTCCTCTACTATGTTGGTTTTAACTATTTTTATTTCTATTTCTTTGTCCTCATGTTATGGTCTGTGACATGTTTATATGCTAGGGATGCAGCTACAGCTAAACAAGCACCACTAGCCGTTGCAAGGTACCTGCATCCTGGACTCCAAAATTGTTTTCCTTTCTTATGTTGATGTCTTGCTGTAAAGCAGTTACTGCTTGGTGATTTGCATGGAACATCTATAGGGTTTTTGTTTTCACACTCCCAACTCTTTACCATACCTGGTTTCAAAATGTTATGTTTTGCTTGTGATCTTTTACTGGCTTAAAAATAATCGAGTCCACAATGCATTGCCTACAAAGGTTATGTACTTGGCAGCACTTTGGCAGAACAGTGTAATGTCTGTATGTGAAAGGAGTTTTTTTATTTCTTTTACAACACGATCACTAGCCATCGCTGCAAAAAAGATGTGTTGCAGCTGCAGTCGAATGCTTTATTCGTTCGGCATAAAGAAGAAAAACGAAGAACTTCAAACTGTGACCATTCTACTACTACTGCTCAAATACTTCAGGGATTGTTCTGCATCTATGAATGTAGGACTCTCAGCTACATTTTAAAGACATAGTATTGTATGGATTTCTCTGTATTTTAATCATGGGAAAAACAAAACACTAGTTTCATATTTAAGACAAAAAAAAGGGGTGGGAAACTTTTTTCATCAAACACAAAGAGCCTTGACAAAGGTGAGGCAGCTTAAAACAAGTCTACATTTTCGTTGATTATTATGTTCTGAAATGGTTGCGAGGTTGTACAAAGAACTACAGAAAAAGCTCATACCCAAATCCACAAACTATTTTTTAAACCAAAGCACATTTGAATGATTATTGAACCGAGTGTGGCTATAAAAAGATACATATGTATTTATCTCATTGTTTACATAAACTTTTACAGACCTCAGTAGAGGCTTGACCTGTCAGAGAGGTGGTTTTCTGTGTGTGATTAAGAAAAAAACAAAAACAAAGGATAGACATGCATTCTTTTTCCCTCATAGAGGTTGCTGCCAAAACCGAAGCATAGTGCAAAAATCTGCAGCAATCTGCTGCATATTCAAATAGGGGGAGGGGCGTGTAGTTTGAGAGGGAGCCCCTTCTACCAGCTGGCTTTAAGGTGACCCTGCGCCCCAGTCCTCCTGCCCTCTGGCCTGTCGTCAGATGGGCCAGCAGTGACGGTGTGGCGGGGGGGGGGGGGGGGGGGGGGGGGGGGGGGGGGGTGTTGGCAGTGTGTCCTTGACGTATTACTCAAAGGCATTGTTAGTCAGTTTCTCTGGATAGATGGCTCTCTCCGTGTTTACCCAAATAGATTGAATCCAATCCCTCCTCCCCGGGAGTCTTAAAGCTGTGGGCAAAGCCTGGAGAAATGGACCTGTTGTTCCAGCCCACCCAGAGTCTGTAGCATTGTGCTCTTAAATTGCATGTAGACATTATTTCCGATAGTCTTAACTGTGAATGTTTGTGTCTTTTCTCTTGACTTTTATGATGTTTTGAAATCCTTTTTATTATAGTTATTTTCAAGCTGCCTGCGTTTTTTGTGTAGAAGCAGCACAAGCCTCTGGTTGGCCGGGCCTCATTCAAAGTGGTGCAAACACTTATTGACAGTGTTCATTTTTTTTATCAAATGTCTATTGTTGTCAGAGATGAATGTATTTATTTTTGGTCCTGCCCTCACCTCTGTAAATAATGATCTCGGTGTGGAGACTGAGGCGAAGACAGGACCCCCCTTTATAATTTTTATTTTTTTTAATTTGTTTTTTAGATTTCAAGCTGAGAATCAAAATATGAGACACACATACAGCCATTTACCACAATCTGTTTGTTTATTTTTTTGTTCAGGGGGGAGGGATAGGAAGATGGAATTGTTTTAGGTTTTAGTTTTGTCACAGATATTCAAAGAAAATGGCATACTTCATTTAATACCATGCTTCTCTGTTTTATATGAAAGTCTTGTAGGGATGTTAATTTCATGTATTCCATCTTGGGCCTTCATGGCCCATTGGCGGTTCTCGGGGGATGGGGGGGGGGGGTGTTCACTGAAGTGTGTGTGTGTGTGTGTGTGTGTGTGTGTGAATGCTGGGAGGACATGGTAACCTGTCTGCAGAAAAAACGGAGGCTACTGTATGTTCTCAAATATGCTCAACCTGGGTGTTGCCACATTATTGCCAATTAGGAACACGCATATGTGACCGAAGTCAAACAAATCACCTCACCTTCTTCCTTCAACGGCGGTCTCTTTGTCGAAGTATGTCACATCTTTCTATTTGTTTTCTTTCGGGGACATTTTAATTAGCATACCAGTTACCACTAGTTTCTTGTGCTGTTCCTTTTGCGTGTCACTCTTAGTTATTACGTCGAGGGGGGTGATTTAAAAACATGGGGTTGAGATAGCTTTACTAAGTGCACTTTGTATGTTTTTTTAAAAGCCTCGGAGTAGTCCCGGATGCTCTCCGGTCACTTCACATTAACCATTCTCTCTCCCCTCCCTAACCATCACCGTTGCCGTCTGTCTGAAACAACATATCATTGTGCGGTGTTACCAAAGCTTTAAAACAAAACAAAAATCAATATACAGTGCAGGAAATACGAAGGAGACAGTCTCCAGCTCTGAAAGTCATACAACTTTATTCCAATGCTTTCTGTACCTTCCAGTGGCAAATGGCTCTGTGCTCCAGGCTATTTGCTAAGGTTGATGGGCTGGTCTGTCCAGATACTACTTATGGACGTCCAAAAAATGGCCTCCAGTGTGGTTTGCTGTGTGCCCAAAACTCTGGGAAAAAAAGCCTCACGCTTTACTGTCACTTATCTTCTGTCTCTCCTCCCCATCCTGCTTACATGTGTTGTACAGAAACTAACAGGACCTCTACGATCTTGTGCAGAATTGAACTGCACCAAAAACACCAAATGACCTCTAAACCCTCAGTGTTCTCAGCAATATAATAACCTTGCCATTGCGCCCCGCAGCATTTATGAGCTTTTCATTTATTTTTTTACCGTCCGGCTGTAACCAAAATATTTTATTTAATCTTGGTCTGCGTGTGTGCAGAGAAGTGACTCAAAATAAATAGATTCAGTGATTTTGGAGTAGTCGCCTTTTTGTAAGAGCAAAGATACGAATAGCTGCTAAACTAGTACTTGAAAAGTTGATGAAGGGGCTTTCCATAGAGTTGGTATCAAGCTTCCTCCTGTTCCACTTTCTTCATGAGCAGTCACTCAATAATGTATCAGGATCAACGGGCTGAGAGGCCCTGGAACGGACATATAGGTTCTTGGCCTATGAATAATTGAGAGCCAACAAGACCCCCCCCAACCCCCCCCCCCCCCCTCCTTTTTGCAAATACACTTCACATGCAAAGAAGGACCCACACCCAGATACACCTTTCACCTGTATTTCTGCAGATATGCGTAGATACTTGCCTCACACGGGAACTTGTGCATGCCACATTTGCATTCCATCAGCGCTACATAATTAATAGGTTGAACGACGTTTTAAAATATGCTTTTCTTCTATTGATGTACCGGTATTCAAGGTGGGATTCTGTCATCTCCCCTTGTGGCCATGTGGCGACACCCAGGCACCCATATTTCTTTTCTCTCTCTCTCTCTCGTATCCCTGCTCCTCAGAGAACTTGTATTCAGGTCAGAGTCGTCAGTGTGCATCGCCCTGGCGCTCACTATAACTCAAAAGTGTCAAAGTGTAATACAGCTGACCTCAGAACTCACAACCTTGCAGTCTTAATGTACAGCGGTGAGGAAGAAAATAAACTGTTATTTTATGATCTTTTCATTAAAAGCTTGATTGAAAAACCAAAACTGTTGTCGGTTGCTTTTTTTCCCCCTTTGGTCGAGATCATGGACTATTTGCTGTTGACTATATTATACATTATTTGGGAAGGGACAGTTTATTTTATTGGGTGACGTGAAACTTAATTGTAGTCCTGATGAATGTCATAGATTCTGTTAATTATTCAATTAAAATACTATTTGTATACATAGGTTGTAGAAGATAAAGGACCAAAGGTAAACTTATGTTGGTTAATGTAGAGCTACATCAGATGCTGTCTGTTTCACTGAGAGCAAGAAAAGGCTAACGTAAGCACACAGGAACTGGCTTGCACCAGGCTTAGCAAAGCCCCTCCCTCATCACCCCATCATTTCTTCCTCACATGCTCCTTTTAGATGCCCAGGCAAGGTGTGGTCATAGCTGTAGGCCACCAGCTAGTCTATTAGTTGCAGTAAACACATACTTGCATAGATTACGCTCCTGGAGCCGTGCTGGTTGGGGTAGGGGGGGAGGGGGTACAATGGGCTTGGTCTTTTAACCGTTGAATCATGTGGGTCCATCTTCAAGTTGCATTTTGTAATGCATTTCATAATGTGCTCTTCTCCATGAAGGCAGGCACATCGCAGTGTTTTCTAAGTCATCATATCATCTCCCTCTGCCGCCCCCGGCCACCTAGCTTCCTTGGCCTGTTTGTTATTTCTCATCTAGGTTCAGGTCAGATAAGAGGGCGCTGGCACTTTTATGGCTCCTGTGTGCCATTAGTAATGTGCTGTGCCCCTGGAGGTGTCACATGCTAAATGACCCTGAATGGGGTCGCCGAGAAACAATGACTGTGGTGCCGATAGCCTCTACCCCTGCCCTCCCCCACATTGGCCCCTCCCAACACCAGCGCCAAGCAAACACAATGGTGTGATGGGGGTGGGTGAGAGGGGGGGAGTCGTGGGTGAAACATAGACACTGCCCATTGCAGGACCCCCTCCCCCCCATGCCCTGGGGCCATTCATTCAGTTTTGGTACTAGAGAAAAACTGGCACATTTTTAGAACAAGTTTGATATTGATCCAGCAATTTCCGTTTAGTTAATCACACTCAAAGAAGCTACAAGCCATTCTTTTCAAAGGGCTCTCATGTCACCCGGTTTTTTCCAAGTTTTTTTTTTTTACCCAAGTGAGGGTCTTGGAGAATGAGTGGAATTTACCAGGGTCTGCCCAGCTGGGCCCCGGCTTGCCTCTGCTCGTCCGGGATCCAGGAATGTGGCTGAGGAGCGCCTGGTCTGCCCGCTGTAAGGCAGGAGACGGACAATGTCTTGGTGTAATTGGTACACACTGCCATCTTTTATCTCCAGTTCCAGATGACTGTTGAGCCTTGGGGGGGGGGGGGGGTAAAGTGTAACTGGGACGTTAGGCAGATGGACCTCTTACTTTTGGAGATTAGTCTTTGGTTTTAAATGTAAAACATTTTTTGAAGTACTTCAGGTAGATGGCCATATGTGCTGAATTAAATGCTGAATCCAAAATGTATTTTTTTATGTCTTGTATGTTAAAGGCTCGAGTTGAGTTGAGGTCATGTCAATATTCTTATTTGCTGACATTAGGTACAATAGTTTGCTATTTGACTACATTCAACGATAGCCATAAGACAGAGCAAGACAACTGATAGTTCAGCCTGCCTGATAAACCAGTCGCCGCCCACCAGATGGTTTCAACGCCCCCTCCACCCCCCCCCCTCCCCCTCCACAGGAGAATAGATAATCAAGTAGAATTTATGGATTCTGATCAGGTGTGCATGCATATATATCTTCAATGTTGTGCCGCACATCCATTATTAACAGTGCTGTGAATGAATGCTTTGGGCTCCAGGGTATATCTGTGTAACGGTTGTCAGACTTCCCTTCTGGTCGAGGAGGAAGAGATCCCAGTAAACCACACACACACACACACACACACACACACACACACACACACACACACACACACACACACACACACACACACACACACACACACACACACACACACACACACACACACACACACACACACACACACACACACACCACACATTCACACACCCTACTCCATACAATGCCCGGCCCTATACAACTGCCCCCATAGTTCCAATGCTTCTCTTACTCAAACTTCTGTTCTTTGTACTTTGTCAGGTGTGAACGTCTCCTTTTTGAATCTAGTGCCGCATGACCTTCTCGGCCCTCTGGGAACAGTGTAGTGGATTCTGTCCTTCTGGAGAGGCAGGAGTCTTGGAGAAGTGCTGCAGGCAACGTATATATCTCCAATTGTGGAAGATCTCATTGATTTTCTTTGTGTATGTGTTTGTTTGTGTGAACACGTGCATGTGCTGCCATCGTTTTACCCTGTATGTATTTAATTATTCAGAGATGGCCCACTGACAGGTGTGGATTCGTGGTGTTTTACACAGGTTTGCTCACTCCTTCAATAATGCAGCAGTATTTATGGGGGTAGAAGGGTTTATCTTAAGTTCCGGGTGTTTTCTTTTTTACGTGTGAATTTTCTGTAGGAAGGAAGAATTGATTCTGTCTGGCAGGCGAGGAACACAGGGTCAAAACAAGTAGAGCCAATAAACCAGAGTTCTGTCCTTGTTCACAGAGAAAAGATCCATGTGAACCATAGCACTTAGCTTCAAGCTGTGCACCGGTATTCGTTCGCCTCTCGTGCGTGTGAGGTTCTTGTTTAAATGTGGGTGGGCCTGGGCAAGGACACGTCAGGATCAATTTGACTTACTTTCTCAATACCGCATTGAAATCCCCACTGAATCCCATCGCCAGCTGCACCCAGGCTTCGCTTTGACAGAACCACTCTTTCAGCACAAAACACACTACCTGTGCATCTGTCCTGGCACACATTTTTCTCCCTTTTACTCCAATTCTCCCCCTCAAGAAATGAATCTAGACCCTATTCCCCCACCCCCTCACCCCCTCACCCAAACCCTTCTTTCTTTTCACTGTATTTCATCATGAGGCCCGGGCCCTGAATTGAGTCTGTTCTGCTGAGTCAACCGGGCTCTCGGTGGTGAAAGGGAGAGCGGGGAGAGAAAGCGGGCCGGAGGAGAATGGACTCACCAGGTGGTGGGCACTGCCGCTGCTTCAGCTCTGCGCGGTCCATTCAGCTGGCACACAGGCCCTGGGCTGCCATGGAGGCCCTGCTTTCCATCAGAATATTCACCCCCACCCCAGCTCTCGCTCTCGCTCTCTCGCTCTCTCTCTCTCACACACACACACACCTCTTTAAACGATAGACGGAGAGAACAGGCTTGGGCTGGGATAATAGGATTCTTTCTTTCTGCCCCTGCCATGTGTGAGGACGGGAACAATGGCCAGGACCAGGAGGGGGAAATGATTCAAAGTGTGATTTTCACCTGCTCCCTTCAACCCCGGCTCGGCTCCTTTCAGAGCATGCTAATGTCAGCTCATTTGCAGAGCAGTACTGTAAGCTGTGACTCACAGCAACCACACAGATCCTTTCTCCTCCGCGTGATAGACACTTTAGATTATTGTGTTTAAGACAATTATTGTCCGAGACCTCCATTTGGATGATTACGCCCAATTTTTATCATTTTTCCATTTCAAAGTTTAATGGGAGTTAAAGTCTGGCAGACCTCTTTTGTGGCGCTGTTTGCGTTTAATTTTTCACCATTTATTTTTTTCTCTTTAAATTCATTCTGCATCTGAGGATGGTCTCTTGATGATGCCATTGGTTTTCATATGGGGAAATCCAGCTTCTTCCTCATAGTGTAAATGTTATGTCGGCTCTGATAGGTTCTTGGAAGTCCGCTTTCATGTTTCCCAAAAACCTGCTGTGGTGTTCCGTGTATGTATGGCCCTGGAGGGGGGACAACAACCCTCGCAAGGCAATCCTGCTTTTACTCGGTGCCATCTGAAATGTCTCAGGATCGGACTCCTTACTTGTACACAAACAACTCCTATGTGCGTTGGCACTTTGAAAACACAAGGTTGGCAACAACCCTGTCAACCACCACCACCATAGTGCTCCCCCCTGCCCTTACATTGTCCTTCATAATGACAAATTAACATCATCACCGGGGGTAGCATGTCGAGAGGGAAAGGTATTAAGTCTAGAAGAGTAATCACTGTCATGGTGTATGAGAAAACTCATTTGCTCTCTTAATCCCCTCCCCCTTCACAGTAATTTGTTTATCTCGGTATGCCTGTGTGTATGTGCTTCTTGTCCATGTCTGTGTGTGTCTGTGATTATTTTCTGATTATTATAATTCCCTTTTGGTGGAGGCTAAATTAGTGCTTGCTTCTTATTTATCATTCACCGGCTGACTCAGATTGTTAATCACATCACACACGCTAATTCCCTCAAAGATTCCTCTCAGACCTGCTCATATATATTCTTGTATGACAGACTGCAAAGTAGAAACCGGCCATTACTTGTAAATTGCAAAACCGAGAACATAATTTGTCATGAAGCAATTAACTAATGGCTCATTTCATGCGTAATGGCCGCTCACTGAATATATGTCGTTAGATATGTTGTTTTGCATTTCAGAAATCAACGTCAATTTGTAATTGAAAGAGTCCATTCAGCAATGTTGCGACACCTCCGGGGACTTTGAGCAAGTCAATGCTGTAAAAAATCATTCATATATTGCATATATATCATTTTTATATTATCATAGATTCTATCATAGAGTGCCATTATAACAATTCAAAATCTGTTCTTTAAGAATACTGTTGTTTCAGTATGTAGTATTAACTGTCTTTATCTTCTACATGTGAATACCATCCATTCTGAGGATCTTTGGTCCATTCATCATTTGTCCACTATCCTAACACTTCCCAACCTAACACGCTTTTTGTCGCCCGTTCACATTAGACTGGTAAACGCAGCTTTTTCTTTCTTAAAGCACTCTGCTTCACGCCTCAATTCCAGCTGTAATTGAACAGAATTTGATCTGCCTTTTCTCTCTCTCTCTCTCTCTCTCTCTCTCTCTCTCTCTCTCTCTCTCTCTCTCTCTCTCTCTCTCTCTCTTTCTCGCTCGCTCGCTCTCTCTCATTTTCTCTTTATCTCTGTGCAATAGAGAAAGGATGGGGGGGGGGTATTCTAGAGGGAGTGCAGTGGGTGAAAGGGCAGCAGGGAAGCTCCCTAGTGGCACAGATCTCCACCCAGCCTCGGGGCCATCAGAGGCCATTATGGGAGAGGGGCTGGGTCGGCTCCAAGAGGAAAAGAACAGTCAGAATCCGGTTTGTCTTCACACTGCCTCCCAACTGATGGTCATCTATCCAGCTGAACCAAATTAATCCTCTAATGCAGGAAGATGGCAGATCCTGGGTTAATTTGCGAGAATAATTAAGCCTGATGATCCTGCAGTTGGGCCTGACCCAGTGTTTAAGGCGCTTTTACAGTGTCAGTGCTTACACAGCAATAACGCTGATATTGCCCTGAGACTGCTTCCTGAGAGTGTGTGTGTGTACGTGTGTGTGTGTGTGTGTGTGTGTGTGTGTGTGTGTGTGTGTGTGTGTGCCATGTGCATGCATGAATGTAATGATCCAACAAATGTATAGTGTGTGCGTGTGGGTGCTCTCTCTCTCTGCAGTGTGTCCGTGCAATCAGATACTTCCATATAGGATACCTCCAGAGGATAATGGAGCCTCCACTGATGGTAGCCTATACCGCTATTGTGTCTTTGAGGCATTGGACACTCATCAGCTTTTTCTTGACTCCCAGGTTTCTCTGAGCCCCCCCTACCCACCCACCCTGGTCTCCTCTCCTCATCCATGTCTTGTGTTTATTGGTGTGTACCAGGAAGGGATGTTGAATAATTGACGAGTCGTAGGGGAGAAGGGAGATATGTAAACCGACCCTCAGCTGTCCTCACACTCAAGCCCCCCGTGCTGGAATTCGCAACGACCGGTCTCATCCCCGGAATTGAAGCAGCAGTGCCAGGCCCTACCGCTATTCTAAGGCTACATTTCCCCTTCGAACACCACCCGCATAATAGCCTCTTTATGATGTGTGTGTCCATGTACATTTGTACCTACATGATACAGATGTCTGTGCGTGTGAAAGAGAGAGAGGAATAGAGAGGAGTATGTGTAGGAGTGTGTGCAAGTGCATGCGCATACGTGTCTTCACTTAAGAGACAGGTCAGTACTTAGTGCTGCACTCACCCTATCATTCCCTCCAGACCACCACATTCTTCAGTTGGCCCTGCCGGCCATGTCTGCTGTGCTGGGCAGGGTGCACATCTGTGTGTGAGACCATGAGTGTGTGTGCGTGTGGTTCTGTAGTTCTGTGTGTGTGAGAGCGTGTTTGAGACGGTTTGTGTGTGCTAGCGTGTATGATCTTCTGTGTTTGTATGTGTGTGTGTTTGTGTGTGGGTGTGTGTGTGTGTGAGAGACCGTTTTTGTGATCCAGTGTATGTGCCTGTGTGTGTGTGTGTGTGTGTGAGAGAGTGTGTCAATGACTGAGTTTTATGCCTTCCTGGTTCCTTAGAGGGATCCCAGCAAACTACAAAGAAAGGGGAGATTGTTGCCATGCAGGCTTGACCCTATTCAACATCTGAAAGATGTGGAGTGGCTATAGTGCGGGCAAATGTATTCATAGTGTGTCACTGGTGGGCACTGGAGACCCTTAAAGGCAAGTTAACACACCGCTCACTTTTGATATACCCTGCTTGGTTGCCATGGTTTCTAGGGAATGTGGCTGAGCAAGTTGTAGCAGGTCTCTGGTAATTCCAGTGTGCCCGGTCGTGGTACCACTTGTGTGTCTACAATATACTTGATGGGAGGGAGACTGCTGTGTGTTATGACCTTTAACAAATATATACATTTGTATTTCAGAAAACCATGAAGCAGGTTTCTTGGAATTGTATACCTATTCTGCTTGTTTTAATACAAACCACACAAGAAGAACGCGGTGAATGGGTCTACAGAAGACAATTAGTCACACAAACTTCTCCGCTAAATCAATTGGAAGGGAAACATTCGACCCCATGCTTTGTGTGACTCGATGTAATGCTCTCAAAATGCCATGGTTGTAATTGTCATTACACAGCTGCAATATTAATGATGATTGATTTGCTGTTAGGAGTGGGTCAGAAGGAGAGTTGGTCATAAGACCACACACTGGAGCAGGATCAGGATTATTATGGGGAATTTGGTAGCGTTTGATAACCTGTGTTTCCACTGACTACATTTCCTACTGCCCTACTGGGCTTCAAAATGCTTTCTGCTTTTATGTGACAATATGGTTCATATCTGTAAGCATGATCTTGCATGTACACATACAAAAAATATTTATATATAGGCTGGATGGTTGCAGTAATAAATTGTGGTTCTACCCTCAGTTATGTTCAGTAACACCACGGCAATCACACATCAGACTGTAAAATATAAACAATAACGTTTAAATTTAAATCTTCCGTTTTTTTCTCTACAAGGCATATTGTCCAGTCCGACTGCTTTCATGACTGCTTCAGTTCCAGTCTCAACAACCTTTCACCTGGAGTTCCGTGTATTTCACTGTGTTTCCCATTGCATTTCCCAAGCCTGTGTTGAACCTACTGCATAATAATTCCCTGGTTGCTGGTTGTTACCCCCTCCCCCCCACCAGTCCTCCTGGAGGCAAATAATAATGGCAAATAGAGGTGTGTGTGTGTGTGTGTGTCTGTCTGTCTGTGTATGTGTGTGTGTGTGTGTGTGGGGGGGGGGGAATGCATGCAGAAGCATTACAGGGCCCAGCTCAGCAATTCCTTCTCAGGTGTGGTCTCAGTGGTCCTCCTCCTCCTCCTCCTCCTCCTCCTCCTCCTCCTCCTCCTCCTCCTCCTGTTCCTCCTCCTCCTCCTGTTCCTCCTGTTTCTCTGGTTCCCTCTCCAATTATCTCTTCTCTTCTCTACCACTCTCACCCCCCAACCCCCAATCGTCATAGTGACCCTGCCCACCTTGAGCCTGGTCGCCTTAGCATACTCAGCAGTAGTACGGTAATCAGTAATCAGCCTATGGGTCTACGCCCCTCCACCCACCAGGCCTCTTCTGTCATCTCCTCCCAATCAAGAAGGTGCTGGGACTGGGTATGCTGTCCTTCCTCTAACACAGGGAATTCCTTGTAAAAAATAAATAATGGAAACCAGTGAGATAAATCTTCAATTACACTGAAATGTACATTAGAGACATGCGCTCTGAGAGACAGTGATACCTATCTGTGAGTGAAGCTCCGGGCCTGTAGCTGGTTGCTGACTGCAGTGGGTGTTGCCTGTTAGCACCCTCTCTGTAAATACAGGATGTGTTGGCAGGCTTGTAGGACAAAGGTTTTGCAGCCGTTTTCCAGATGCAGGGGACACAAGGGACATATCACAATTTTACATGAGACCGTAAAATACTGCAGTAGGGCTGCAACTAACGATTATTTTCTTTGTCGATAGTTTTATCAATAATTTTGGACTGAATTGATTCATCATTTAGTTTATAAAATCTCGTAAACAATTGCAAATACCAAACAAAAGTTACCTGAGTCAAAAGGGATGTCTTCAGTTAATCATGTCGATTGACTAATTGATTGATTGACTATTCGTTTCACCAAAAAACAACCAAAGAAAGAAAGGGGAAAAGAAAGAAAGAAAAAAGACTGAGAGAAGGCTCAGAAAGAGCTAATGAACGCATGATCGACTTACACAGAAACATTTGCACTGCAAACCAGGGTAGCAACATTGCAATTATCTGTAAGAAACATCCACATACAGACAGAGAGGGTGACAGTCATTAGTGTTGCCGTGGCAACCTCTGCCAACCCAGCTCCCCTATATCTCCCTCCACGTACCGCAGCCCCCCCCCCCCCCCCCCCCCCACACCACACCTTCCAACTGATGTAGCCAGAGATCCAGAAGGGACAGTAAATGATTTATAAACTTGCTGCTGGAATTATCACTGATAATATTCATAAACATGGATTCCTGCAGCGTTTACACACGACTAGTATTCATTTGCTGTGCAAATAGGCATTTCCTAGCACGGCCCTCACCGTGTTCATCAATGTCACCTCTCGGTAGCTCTCTCTCTCTCATTTAGTCCACAGAACAGAATCTCAACGTCTGCACGAGCTTCAATAAGCGTACCATCTGTTTCACTCGCTCACCGTTGTTGTTGTTGTTGATATATCAACCAGACGTGTGTGTACTAATTATGTTGGCTGAGAATGATCGGCTGATGTGTTGCAGTGTTTGTTGTGCCTGTCACCGCTGCCCTCCGCCGAGGAGCCTCGCGGATGCGTCTTTGATTCATTTCCTCTCCGCTCGCTTTATCCTACCTTATGACATCAGCCTACTTTGTCCTCACCGGCCCTCTTCGCCCCCTCATGCTCTCCCTCTCGCTGCTCTATTTGTTATGCTGTCACACTTGTGGCCCCTTGGCATGCAGGTTTGGCAACATGGCAGCTCCACACAACACCGGGGTCAGCCCTCCCGCTGTCATTGTAACCCCTGCCCACCGAGGGATCTGATGCCTGACTGCCTTCTCCCATTTCCCATGAATCTTCTTTTCCCATCTTCGCATCAACTGTGTGTGTGTGTGTGTGTGTGTGTGTGTGTTTGTGTGTGCGTGTGTCTATATCCCTCTCATGTCAAAACCTATTTAAATCTCCCTCTTCCACCCCGCCCAGCAATTGTATCAAACCTGTTCTCTTTCAAATTCTTTCCTTTTTGTTTCTCCTCTATTCTCACTTCTGTTTCTTTCCGTTGCTTCCGTCTGCGGCTCTTTCCTGTCCATTAGTATGGCAGAGCAGTGCTGCTAATCGCACACAGAGGAAATGAGGGGATGGAGACGGTGGCAGGGCTGTAACAGGACCCAGCATGGTGCATATGGTGGCTGTGTAAGCTCATTGGTACAGTGAGTACAGAGCCACAGTGTACAACCCACTGACATAAAACTACATTGATGTTTACTCACAGTAGAAAAAGATATGAACAGGTGGTCACACGTACAGGAATACAGGGCCTTTGTGTGTGCCATAAACCCTGGAACAGACAGCCCACAAATGAACACACACACACAAAATAAAACCCACATGCACACACACACACACGCATAACAGATTCCAAAAGCTGACGCGTGTGGTAAGGTTATGTTATTAAATGGCCCTGACACTGCTCCATGTTAGCTATACATGCTCCTGATGAGTAAACAAGCGTGCACGGTTGCCTGGGCCAACCAAAGTTGGCCCAGGAGGATTAATCGTTGCCTCAATTAAATCACAGAAGATGATCTTAAATAGGGAGCTCCATCTTGAAAGACCTGCTTTCCTGGGCATACGGCAAGAATATTGAGCCACTGGTCAGGACTCACTCAAACGTGAGGCTTTGATGCAAATGCAAATGTGGTACTACGGGGACTGTATATGTACTGCATATACGCACACCATATGATGAGAACCATGCAAGCATGTGCTGTAATCTAATTTGAACACAATCTGGACACTCTCCAGCCCCCCCCCCCCCTCTCTCTCTCTCTCTCTCTCTCTCTCTCTCTCTCTCTCTCTCTCTCTCTCTCTCTCTCTCTCTCTCTCTCTCTCTCTCTTATCCTCTGGGTTCTCTCTCTCTCTCTCTGTCTCTCTGTCTCTCTGTCTCTCTCTCTCTCTCTCTCTCTCTCTCTTATCCTCTGGGTTCTCTCTCTCAGCCTATCTGTCATCCACAAACAATTACCATCTTCATCCAGTGAGCCCTGATCTGGTTGTCCATATCACAGCGTTCTTTAATGACTCCCCATTTTAGCCAGAGGGTGAAAGCTATTCGGTTGGGAGATGTGGGAAATGGTTTCCAAGAGAAAGAAAGTGTGTGCTATACAGGTTTAGGAAGTGGAGGTGTCCTAATGGTGATTTCAGGTTGTGCCAGCGAGGGAGGACGTGGGCAAGTCATGAATTACCATTTTGATGGATCCTTCTGTAGGACACACCGGGTCTGTATGATTTACATGTGACCCGCCCCTTTCCATCATCGTAATGTCTTCAGTTTACCTGTTCATTCTCCCTCGCTCACGCCTCCTCATCTTCTCAGCTATGTCCTTCCTAAGGTGTGTGCACTTTCACCGTTTATTCTGCCTTTGTGTCTCAATTTCTCTTTTATTATTTTATTGTTTGTCCAGACCTAAAAGAAGACGAGCCTTTTACTGTTATCTGCAGCAAGCGTCTTATTACCTGTGTTTCCTTCTCTTCTCACATGGTCGTTGCCCTGCTCTGCTCAGATGCTTATCAAGTGCTCCTGTGGGTTTCATTTATCTGCCAGTCTCTCACCCTCTTTCCCTCTCTCTCTCTCCTTCTCACTGGCTCAGCCCTTTTTATAGTGGTACATTTCTGTATTTCTCTCCCCCACACACATCTCTCTCTCTCTGACTCTCCCTTTTCTCTCTCTCTCTCTCTCTCTCTCTCTCTCTCTCTCTCTCTCTCTCTCTCTCTCTCTCTCTCTCTCTCTCTCTCTCCACTTCCTCCGGCAGCTCTTTAAATCCTTCCCTCTCAGGTCCCTGCGTTCTCCTCGTTTCTCTCTTTATGCAGATGCCTCCCTCTGCTCGATGCTCCAGGAGGACTCGTTGCTGAAGCCGTGTGGTCCTGCACCATTCATCTCTGTCAGCCTGCATTAGTGCCATGAGAAACACACACACGCAGACACATGCACGCGCACACAGACACACACGCATCACACACACACGCATCACACAAACATACGCGCTCGCACTCACATACGAAGACGAGAACACACACACCAACGTACCACACACACAGGCACACACACTAGTTTGCACACACACACACACACACACACACACACACACACACACTCTCCCCCTCTCTGCTGGTGGGGGTGGGTAAGCCATAACAGCAGGCCTCACCAAAGCAGGCCAATGAATATAGATCACCAAGCTATTCTCCGCTACTGGGGCCCCGAGACCCCAGTGGGTCCGGCGGGACCCCAGGTCCTCATGCTGGGTCAGACCCACTCTATCTGGACATCTAGTGAGGCTGCACACTCACTGCAAAATACTGCAAACGAGTGCGTGTGTGTGTGTATGTGTGTGCTCGCTCGTTTGTGTGTGTTTAAACCTGTGTGTGTGTGTTTGTGTGTGTGTGTGTTTGTGTGTGTGTGTGTGTGTGTGTGTGTGTATTAGAGCAAGTGGGCAAATGCAGAATTAAATTGTTTATCAGCAGTTGTAGCACTGCATGCCAGCAACGACCTTGCCATCATAGAAGAGCAGTCTTGAACAAAATGGAGAAGGAAAACAAATGCGTATATGAATTAATTGTTTTTGCTGCTCTATGTATAATGAGTACGTTTTAGGAGACCGTCCTTTTTGCTTTACTGACATGTTGTCTGTTCACATGCATAGCTGATGATCGACCGCAGCCTGGAGCAAATCTTAGCTTACCTAGGGAAGTCAACATTGTACCACGCACCTGTATCATAATTGTTTAAACGTATGAAATGTTACAGTAATTCTTTAACCGTTTTTTTTTCACACTCACACCCGCACACACATACACATACACACACACACTCATACATACACACACACATCACACACACATCACAGTGATATACATGTCCACACGCACACCCCCCAGCATATTGAAAGAGGGGAAATCACCAGTCAAGTGTGGAAAAAAAAAGCTACTTGCATGTTTGGTTTGCCAAGCACCGGGGCAGAACCGTTTGGTCCTCATGCGTGTGTATACACATGCAAATGCCTGTACATGCGCAAACATTTATGTTTGTGTAGCATGACTGTGTCATATGACATGTTGACCTCTGTACATGGAAAAGAGCTCAACGCGGTGGATCAGGATCAAGTGCTTGTGCTACTACCGTGTGTTTGTGTTTATGCATCTATTATCACATGCCTTATTATTTTGTGTGTGTGTGTGAGTGAATGTATGCTGCGGCTCTGAAAGTAGGTAGCGCATGTGTCCACGCTTTCCTCTTCCTGGAGCTCACTAGAGCCAGCAGACGCCTCTCGTATACCTACCCATGTGCCAATGCAGCGAGGTAATCTATCTTGCGCTGCTCTGGGGGCCCAGAGCTTTTGAGTGCCCAATCCCTTACGAAGCATGCAGTAGGCATCCTAATCTGCTTGGAGAATTAACCCTGCGCCAGCGCTAAACCCAACCCTGTTGGGCCTCGGGAGACAAAAAAGAGCCAGTAAACAAGTATAGTGACACACTTCTGCCCTCCTTCTACCACCCTCCATGTGGTCCTGTTAATCACGACACAAGCACTATAGCTTTTTTTTTTTATGCATGTACTTCCGCTACCGCAACTAAAATGAGCTCACTGATCAGAACGCAGGGTTAATGATGGGGGAAATAGTGAGGTTATGTGAACAGCGATCCAGAGATGTTGGGAGGGGGGGGGGGACTTGAGAAAAATTAATAAAGAATTAGATCACCTATAGAGTTGATCTTATTTTCTCATTAGTTGATTGGTGGTGAGTGGACGACGACCACATTGGTGTATTTAACCACCAATGTTAGCGGAGGATCACGCTAGGGTTATGGGTAGGTGAGAGAGAGAGAGAGAGAGAGAGAGAGAGAGAGAGAGAGAGAGAGAGAGAGAGAGAGAGAGAGAGAGAGAGAGAGAGAGAGAGAGAGAGAGAGAGAGAGAGAGAGAGAGAGAGAGAGAGAGAGAGAGAGAGAGAGAGAGAGAGAGAGAGGAGAGTAATGGAGTGCTAGTGTTAGAGGGTATGGAAGAGAGACTGGTAGAGGAAAGGACAAGGAGATGTGGAACAAAGAGGGATGGAGGTTAGGAAAGAGAGGGATAGAGAGTAAGCGGTAGGAAGGAGAGGGATAGAGAGGAGGAGAGGGTTAGGGGGTAGGAGAGAGGGAAAGAAAGCAAGAGAGGAGCAGTTGTATTATTTGGTTATGTCATGTGTCTTACAGCCTAGACCAGGATCTGGTCTTGACAAGGGGCCGGTAGAAGCCAAGGGAGTAGCCACATCTTAGACTGTTAATTCTCTCACAACTAAAGGTTTAGTGGTTCGATTATTGGTCCTTCTTTTTTTTTTTATCTTATACCACACCCTATATATGGTCTATCATAAGTCACAGGGCCACTGCCTAAGGTCTTGTTGTTGTTGTTCCCCCCCCCCCCCCCCCCCCCCCCCCCCCCCCCCCCCCCAGTAGAGTAACATTACAATCAATTCGTTTGGCTACATTGCATCAAATGTGATGCAATAAATTACATAAACTGTGCAGAACTTATTTAGTCCAGTTTGTCAATATACACAATGTCCATGATGTCTCATAGAACCTGTGCTTGTGCCATTATGATCAGTTGATGTTGTGGTCCGATTTACTGTTGGGTGGAAGGACAACAGCCATACTATCCTGCCACCCATTGCTGCTGCCTATTCTTACCAATTGGTTTCAACGCACGCAGGCACCCACCCACCCACACACACACACACACACACACACTCCAGTTCTTATAGAGCTGCTGCACTGTTGCCATGGTAATCCTTAGGAGTATGCATTCTGGTAGTACAAGGAGAATAAACTGTGTGTGGTGTGTGTGTGTGTTTATGTGTGTGTATGTGTGTTGAGCACTGTGTGTGTGTGCGTGTTTGCACGTCTTTGTGCGAGGTTGGGCATGAAACCCAGAGATAAAGCAGCAGATAAGGGTTTGGGTCTGTAACGTCAGTCATAGTGGGCATGAATAATAATAATAATAATAAATAGTCACACGCGTTGTGTTTGATCACCAAGTAGCCGGGTTCCAATCCACTGGTTGATAACTCATCAGAAGGTCCCTGGGCTGTTTGTGATTCCAACAGACAGTTCAACTGTTCACATAGCCTCTTCTTATTCTTACATGCAAATATGCAGAGAATGACCTGTCGGCCCTTAGGCACTGCCACGCAGGGGAGCTATTAGGGTGTCAAGAGAAGAACAGCTAGATAGCTAAAACAAATGTGGGGGAAAGACAGAAAATAAGGAGCATTCCATTGTGCCAAGTGGACCTGCAAAGGAAAGAAAATTTATTTTCTTCCGATACCTGTCCAAAAGAAAAGCCTGTGTTGCAGGTTATCCTGCTTTGAGTGGTGTTGGGCTGACTCCTTGTGCCCATGGAATTCATAGCATCACTGAGAATGCCTGCAGTGAATATGTGCCTTATGTGTGTATTATGTGAATTATGTGAATTATGTGTAGTATGTATTTGTCAACGTTGTCATGCCCTTTGGCATCATTCACTTGGGTTTAGAGAGCAAGAAAATGGACGCACAAACACGCACACATCCACACACTCACATACTTTCTCAGTTAAAATAGTATTTTTTAATAAAAAATATATGTTATTACATAATACATATTATTAGAATCTCATCAGTAGAATCAGCAGAAATTGTTGGTAGAAATTGTCAGTAGAAATCCTTACATAACATAAAGAGCACCGTCGCATTGTATTGAGACGGAGACCGTATCACTTTACCAAACCTAATTCTCATAGAATAATATCAAATGAATACAAAGAGATCTATGCCCTCTGAATCACAAACTCCAATGGATTTGTATATTCATTAATAAACATACTCTCTATTGACTGGAGTTGTGTTTTATTTAGTGGAGGGTGATTTGAAGAGTCTGCCAGGCATAGCTTTACATTGCTGCTGCCAACCTGCGTGTCCGTCTCACGGCTGCTGTCCCTTTATGACTGTGTGTCCTCTGTGTGTGTGTGTGTGTGTGTGTATGGGTGTGTGAGTGTGAGTTTGAGTGTGTGTGTGCCTTAGAAGGAGTGAGTGAGAGAGAGAGAGCGACAGAGAGAGAGAGAGAGAGAGTGAAAAAGAGAGAGAGAGAGAGAGAGCGGGAGAGTTGTTACCTACTCCCTGACCCCTCTCATGTAAACATGGACACACTCCGCCGAAGTGCTGAATGGCGGTGATTATGAGAGAGCTCTGACACAAACACACACACACACACACACACACATACACACATACACACATACACACATATACACACACACACACACACACACACACACTCACACACACATTCTGGGATCTGTGCCAAGGAGGGAAGACCTTTATAGCCAGGCTTCCCCTGGCCTGCTGCCAGCTCTCCATTTAGAGGCTGAGGAAGGGACAGAGAGAGAGGGAGGGATAGGGAAAGAGAGAGCGGGAAGGAGTGAGGTGAGGGAGAGAGGGAAGGAGAAGGAGAGAGAGGGGGGTAGCAAAGAGAGGGAGTGTAAAACTGATAGTTGTCTTAGTTACTGCAATCATAATGAACCACTCAGCGGTTGTGTATTTCTTGAATACACTGAGAAGATGTAATCGTGTGTTATTCTGATGCCTTGTGGAAACCGTGTGTGTGTGTGTGTGTGTGTGTGTGTGTGTGTGTGCATCTCTATGCTGCTGAAAGTTTTTTTTTGTCTTCGTTATTTGAAAATGAATCATTATTGCATGCCATTACAGGAATGGAATTTTTGGAAAGACAGATATATAATATATTGATTTATTTTTAGCTGATACTTTGAGGACGTTTAGCAGGCGAATGCACTTACTGCTGCTCAATCTAGTTCTCAACTCAAACATACTAACGTTTAAGTCTGCCAATATGTGATATAATGATAAGTTCACAATTATATAGCCTGTGCCATCTATGCTGATGATGATCCGTTTCCTGGTGCATGATGTCAGCTCTGTCTATAGGATATATCGCCATTGGTTAACACAGAGAAATGAGAACTACTTTTGATTCACTGGACATGCTGTGCATCCTGACCCATGATTGTTAAGGAATTTCCCAGATCCCGACATCCACTGATCAATAATTCAGTGAAAAGCTCTGCTGCCGCATTGCTGCTTCGGAAAAGCAGGAGAGACTACCAGTGTACTGAGTGAAGGAGCATGCATGAGTTGATGGGGGGTTGGGGGGGCTAGTAGTGTGTGTGTGTGTGTGTGTGTGTGTGTGTGTGTGTGTGTGCGTGTGCGTGTGCACATCCGTGTGTGTGTGCGTGTGGTGTGTGTGGTTTTGGGGAAAGAGAGGTGGTGGTGGGGGCGGTCAATTGCCTAAGACAAAAAAACAAGGCTTAATATACAGCGAGGAGAAGAGGTCTTTGGGGGGAATCACATGTTGTTTGATAGGTCACACTTTTTTGCCTTTGTCCTTTGCCCCTCTGGGATGCTATCGGTGAGTGGGCTCACCCTATCAGCTGACTGCAGATGATCCCGCGTTGACCTTTGTAACTTGGGATCCGATCATGGGATCCAGCCTCAGACTGGATTTCAATACACTTTCTTTCATCTTCCCCAAGCACGCAATAAAAGTGAGGTAGCAATACACACAATTTCTCTAAGATACAATACATATACCTATACATTTTCGAGCAAACCTATTTATTAGAAGATAGTTGTCCATTACAATACCAAGCTATTGCGTATTATTAAGGAAACATGCTAGTTTGTCTTGGCTACGTAGTATTGAGTCATTCACAGACCTTTGTATCTAATGTGACCTACAGTGATAACACTTTCAAATCAGGGTGAATGTAATATCTTCTTAGACCCATACCGACAAACATGATGTGAATTGTTGTCACATTGCTCAGTAAGTCCCCTGAGCAATGTGTCCCCACACCCCCCTACATTTGGAGTGTGACAGCAGAACGATGCTGTAAGCTATCCGTCTCACAGCAGTAGAGTCTGCAGTCCCCCTGTGATTTTGTGTGACCTGATTACCACTGGTATTTATAACTTATAGGTTCCTCCCTCACACAACTTCTGATTACTGGCTCTCCGTAAAACATTATTTTTTGGGATAATAAAGTGCATCTTGAAAGAAATGCAAGCTATCATTGTGCTTTTCACAATTAGGGACAATGCTCCAACAGAGTGTACAACAAGGTAATAGTGTCCTGTCCTCCTCACAATGCGTCTTGTTGTTTTTAACCTGGCAAGGGACATTAATAGAGCTATTACATAGCAAAGCAAGTCTCTCGGGCATAGGCAGTGCATATTCGGCTGGAACATAATTTGCTTAATGTACGTCAGAATTCAGCGACCATGCAAAAAGGAAGAAGAAATATCAACCCTGAATCCATTTAAGTGCCTAATATTCATCAGTGAGAAATATTCATCAGCCGAGCACTTTGGCACAAAAAGCAATGAAGTAGTTTTTAATTGCACCTTATCACAGACACTTGTGTTACAGCCATCTATTTTAAGAACTTTAAGAACACCGTATTACTCCGCTGATGCACACATCTGGCGTAATGAACACACGATGTGCGTGTGGAAAAATAATAATAAAACGAGGCAAAGAACCAAACCAATTGATGTAACAGTTTGTCCAACGGTATGCTATAAAAGTGCATATGACCTACAAAATGTAATTTTTAATGAATTGCAATTGACACACACAGTGCTTTACGGCCACCACGGCGGTCCTCACTAGCCACGCTGGGAGCCCTATTAGTGCCCTGCGTCCTCACGAACCACACCTTCATCTCCATTGTTCTTAACAGAGGGACACACGTGCGTCTTAACCCATTAAATAGCCCGCTTTTGTTTATCTTTGAAGGACCAGTAGGAGACTGTGTCTATGGTGTCTTGGGTTTTTGGAACTGGCGTTATGTATAGTTGCTGCACAGCTCATGTTGGAACTTTGAGAAACTGGGTAGTTCAGTTAATCCACAGTGGCTGGTTTCCCTTTTACATCGCATACACACACACACACACACACACACACACACACACACACACACTCTCTCTCTCTCTCTCTCTCTCTCTCTCTCTCTCTTTCTCTCTCCTTTCTCAATGCTGAGTGGATAAAACTATGTCTCATTCCAATGTAATGCATGGCCAATTCCGACCTCGACAGAGCAGTAATTAAAATCCACATGCAAGGACCCATTCATCAGTCAAGATGACAGAGAGAAAGAGTAAGAGAGAGAGAGAGAGAGAGAGAGAGAGAGAGAGAGAGAGAGAGAGAGAGAGAGAGAGAGAGAGAGAGAGGAGAGAGAAGGGTAAAGGGGCACAGTGGCCTCTGCTGTGTACCCTTGCATTTAGGAATGTGAGCCAGATTACCAGGAAGGCCTTTGAGGCTGATTTCTGAAGACATGTGGGGTACAGGGTGTGATTATATTTGGACTGTTTCTCCATTGATCATATCCACCAACTTGATCAGTTCTGAGTGATATGGGTGCACAGTGTATCTCCACACACATGGACACATCTCTTTTGGCCAAGACACTGCATATTTTCTGTTTTCCATTGAAAATCATTTGATAAACCTGTGGGTTCATTTTAATGAGCACACATATGCATATGTATGTGTATGCCAAATATCTGGCACACGCCCAGTACCTGTGGTTTCACCTATTGTCATCATTAGCATAGCCTCAGCGCGGGGTTAAGACCCACCCCTTTCATGTTTACCCATCCCCACACACACACACACACACAGACCCCCCACCTTGTGTGTCCTATCACAGATTTTGTGTGTTTTGACACAAGTCCCGCTGTGCTCTCTTGGCTTCACGCACACACGCACACACACACACACACACACACACACACACACACACATACAAACACACACACACACACACACACTGCGCGGTCGTGACCCTGGGAGAGCCCTCTGCATGTACACAATGTACTTAAGGGGTTCAGGGGGGGAGGGGAGGGGAGTGGTGGGGGGGGGGGGGGGGGGGGGACACCAGAGGGTTGGTGAGATGTGTTAAGATCTGCCTGTGTGTGTGTGAGTGTGTGACTGTGTTTGGGGTGGGTGTGTGTACGCGTGTTGCCACCCGGCAGCTGTTTGCATGTTTTATTCGGCTGTCCGTCGGCCCACCTCGGACCGGGCCGCGTCTGGCGCCACTGTGACATCACACAAAGCTCTTGATCATCCCCCGGACTATTGATATGTCCGTGCAACACGCGCAGACGCACGCACACACACAAAAGGAGATGGGATGGCAAAAATAAATAAATGCAAAGATGCAGGAGCCCTGTGGCGCGGCGTGCGTCCTTGCTATTGAGCAGGGGGGGCCGATAATGGGTATAATGTCAGGGCGCCGCGTGCCCCCCGAGTAGGCTTGTGTTTTAGGGAGTTCAACGTCAACGTCAGCCAAAAGGGATGCCGGAGGAGGGGAGTGGGGCTAAAGATGTCAAGCAGTTTACTTTTCTTTTTCTTCTACCTTTCTATCTCACCCACTTCAATCGTCCACTTGGCAGTTGTTTTTTTTTGCCAATTTCTTTTCACTGATAGGGGAAAAAACATATCTGTTTTGCAGAAGCGGCGCAGCGAAGCAGCCATGTGTGTCCCAGGGAAACCACTCTAGTCGCAGTGGTGGTGGCATATGTCCAGCCCCCCCCCCCCCCCCCCCTTGTCAGCGCCACCCAACATCCCCCCAACACCCCAACACCACCCCCTAGACAGCCCAGCCCCCTGCTCCTATGTGGGTCTTTTTTAAAACAAGCTCCTCCCCCCCCAGCCAGCAGTGGACTGCACTTGAGCTTGAATGGGGGCAAGAGCAGGACAGGCAGCTGCCCGGTCCTACGCTGGGGGGGGGGGGGGGGGGGGGCGTTAATGAGATTCACAGTGTCAATGGCCACTCTCTCTCTGAAGAGGGCAAGAAGAAAAGGGCGCTCTCTCTTTTCTCTCTTGTGTGCCCCTTTCTCCCTGCGCCCCCAGCCCCCCTCTATCTCCTGCCCTCCTCCTCAGCTGGCGAAGCTCTTTGTGAGGCGCCAGATGATAGCCCAGATGCCCCGTCCCAGCCGCCCCTTTCAGCCACATTCACCAGCCTCCCCTCGGGGGTCAGGGGTCACCACTGGGCATCTGAATGGGTCTCCTTGACAACGCTGGCTGATGGTGGCAGTTGTGCGAGTGGCAGAGGGTTGGGGGGTTATTGTTTGGCCGTGACACACACAGTGCTTGTTCACACACACACACACACACACACACACACACACACACACACACACACTCACGTTCTGCAATGGTAGAATGATTCAGATAGTCAGTCACGGAAAAGCAGAGAAAGTGTTTTTTGTGTGTGTGTGTGCGTGTGTGTGTGTGTGTGTGTGTTTAAAGACGGGGATGATGGTAATGTTTTATTTATATTTGTGTTAAGGTTTTCAGATTCTGTTTTTTCCTTTTTTTCTTATGAGCAAGGGTGGGGGGGGGGGGGGGGGCAAAAGGATATGGATGTAGTATCAACCGTCAAAATCTGTTGGGGATTCAGGGGATTTTACATCGATGCTCTTCTTCTATTTGTTGCTATCTCAGCCCTCCAGTGGTAAAGCGGAATACTGCAGTCAGATGTCTGAACTCAAAATACAAAATATTCATGCCACAGGGTTGAACCTATTTGTTTGGTAGTTTATGTGCATGGATTCGAAATAGTGCAAACCAAAACCATGCACAAACCAAAACCATGCACATTGTGAATTGTTACCAGATAGAACAACCACAACCACACTGGTTGTCAATCACATGCTGTCAATGTGTCCAATAGAGGTGGAGCTGGTTCAGTGAATGTGTCTCACTCTGAAACCTCTATGGCAGACTTATATGGTGGAAGTGGGGCATGCTTCTCAAAACTCATACAGTAATCTCTAAGATGCAAGGCCACACTGCATTAACATGTGAAAGCTACATAGTGAAGTAGTCAATGTATTGCTTAACTGAAGCCTCATAAAGAGAGGAGCATGAGATTAGCTATGCGGTCATACGAGGTTGCCCTTGGGATGTGCTATGATGTTTATATCTATAGTTCCAATATGTCTCCCTGGGTACCGCATTAGTATTGGTGCATATGAATGAAAGAAATATATAAAGGCTTTCTTTTGCGTTTAGTTTCCTTAGCAACTGACTGGCTGTTGGTGGTGTGGTGGTTGGTCCAGTCAGGGCTCTGACTGGAGTGTATCTCTACTCTCTCTCCCCCCCTCTCTCTCTCTCTATCTCTCTCTCTCTCTCTCTCCCTCTCTCTCTCTTTCTCCCTCTCTCTCTCTCTCTCTCTCTCCCTCTCCCTCCCTCTCTCTCTCTCTCTCTCTCTCTCTCTCTCTCTCTCTCTCTCTCTCTCTCTCTCTCTCTCTCTCTCTCTCTCTCTCTCTCTCTCTCCCTCTCTCTCTCTCTCTTCTCCCCGTGGCTGCCGTCGCTGGTCACACTGACCAAACAGATCAAAGGTCGCACGATAAGGAGAAGGAGAACACAGGGGCCCATTCACTGTCCCGTCGCTCCAGACCCACACATTGTAACACGTGGACATAGAGGGAAAAGGGAGAGAGGGAGGGAGAGAGAGATAGAGGGGGAGAGAGAAAGATAGATAGAGAGGAAGAGAAAGAGAGAGCAAGAGAGCAAGAGAGAAAGAGAGAAAGAGAGTGAGTGAGAGAGGGAGAGAAAGAGAGAGAGAGAGAGAGTTTTGTCCTCAATGTGTTTCCTGACAAGTCAATTACATAGTGTAGTGTAGGTCTTACTTGTGTGGCCATGGCAGGTTAGCCCTCTAATGCAGGTTTGTTATGTTAACGAAGTTGTCTTATTGGGCAGACGGAGGTCTATCTTATCTAACCTATCTCACACATAACTCTCTGCATTAAGAGGGATGCAGTGTTACTGTTTTGGTTTCAGGCAAATTGGGTACTTTGCAATGATCCACTTTGCGTAGCTGCTTTGCGTATCTGTACTGTATGTATGTGTGTGTGTGTGTGTGTGTGTGTGTGTGTGGTGTGTGGGTGTGTGGGTGTGTGGGTGTGTGGGTGTGTGGGTGTGTGTAAAACCTTAATCCTCAAGGTAAACACGACAACTGTAAATGGTAAATACTACAGCTGCCACCCTTACCGGCTCTGAGTCACCAGACAGCCCAACTCATAACATCCGCCCTGAGCTACATCCGCTACCAGTAGACAGACTGGCTGAGCTAATGCGTGCCAGTCACTGCACTACAGTACAGGAGTAGAAACACACTTTTAATAGATGGCTTCCTACTCATACTTATCCAACTTGGACCCTAAGACTCAGCGTGGTATGATCTACCCCAGTAAGGAAACACCAGGACAACAGGGACAGACAGACTTTTGTTGGACAGCATCCCTTCTCTCTCTCGCACCCTCTCTCTCTCTCTCTCTCTCTCTCTCTCCACATAAACACATGAAATGCTACCATTCAGGCTATTTCGGTTGCTATTTCTGATTAGCCCCTGCGTGTCATCAATAGGGCCGACTGTGTATGCCGGCCTTTGGACAAATAACCCTTTCTTCCCCTTGCCAACTCCTCGCCCCTTTAATGGCTGGAAAGACTCAAGAGGAGAGTTAATTATTGCACAGCACATGGCTGGCATACATGGCCCTGGCTGCACCAGTTCAAGGAGCACCAATGTATCACAAGACCCACTTCCGTCCCATCGCCCCCACCTCAACCCATGTGATAAACAAATAGGGGAAAGGCATAGGAGGGGGGAGGGAGTGGGGGAGGGAGAGAGAGAGAGATAAGGCCTTGCCATGGATTCTATTCAGGGTTGAAGCAAGAGATGAAAACCATTAAGCAGATATTGGCAAGGTCATTGATTAGGCATGTGAAGTTAAAGCATGCATGCTGAAACTACAACTAAACTAAACTCAAGGGTTTTAGTCACGGGGTGTTTGAGCACCATGGAGCTGACACCAGACACATTCTGGCTGCCACCGACGGCAGGCTTTGAAGACATGCTGGTGATTAGGAGGCTACTGCTGCTGTTGCTGTTCCAGCAGCAGTCACTAATACAGGCTAATGGCAGCCTGTACATCTGGAATACGAAGCTGCTGCGATGTCAGTGGGATTAGATCAGTAGGCCTTCAGCACCACAGGGAGCAGTGCGTACTCACGACAGGCTTTGTTACCCAGTGATCTGATCTCTGATCAAATACACCACTGAATCCAGCCTTGCACATCCTGTACAGTGCAGTCATCAGTGTGGTCAGATGCAACACAGACAGACCGGCTGTGTTTAGCCTCACTTTAAAAAGGTTTTAGGGCAGGATGGTGCACTGGCAAGGGTGTTCCACTCCCAGCCAGAGAGAACTGTGTTTAAGCCCCAATATCCACACCCTAACTGTAGGCATCCTAGAACAAAATATACCCAACCCCTACCTGCTCCTTAGTGTCATGTATATGAAATGAAAGCTTTGGATAAAAATTAATTACAGTTAAAATACACAGCTTTGTGATTTGAAATTGTCATTGCAGCAGTGTTTGTCCCTGCATGTTGTCTCACATATGGCTGCAGGTAGTACAGCCCATAATAAGTGCATACTTGATTCTGCGACATGGCATGTTAATCTGTTCATTAGAATTGCCATCTGACAAGGGCCCAACAGCTATGAAACCTGCCGAATGTGTTCTACTCGTCACAGCTAGTAGGCCTGACCAGTATAAATAGGCAAACACATGCTTGGCCATAAGCCAAAGTAATGTTGCTGAACCTGGCAGTCAAGACTTTCGTTTTTCAAAAGAATCTTTCTGGATCTGTGGCTTGACAGGTGTGTTCTGTGGCAAATTAATATTTTTCACCAAGGGGCACACTTCCATTAAATTAAACCTTAAGAGTGACAACACACACACAACAAAAACACTACTGTGTGTGTTGTGTTTTGTGCAGCTGTTGGAAAGCAGGGGTACACCTATGAGATTAATAAATAAATAAAAATATGTGCACAATATCTTTAATTAAAAGTGTATTTGCATTTTGTAGTTTTAATCTACATGATGACCGGCCTCGGCCTTGTATAGTCCAAGATAGAGACAAGGGTTTGTTCAAACTACTGAACACATGCTAGATGTCGTGACAGCCGACGCTACTAAACAACGCGACGTATGCTGCCCTCTGGCGGATATCAATTACATAACATGTTCTTCAACTGAGTCCTCCTTGTGAGAATTGCTGAGGTGATTGATGTGGCCTCCACCTACAATCCAACTTCATTGAATAAAATTGGTTGCATTTACATAGACCACAAAGTAAACACTCAATAGAGATATTGCTGGAACCTCCCCTGCTGTCCTCAACACAATATGTCAGAGTGACATTATATAAAATAACGTCATACAAAAATTAGGAAGCTGTGGCCCACCATCAGAAACGAAATGCAACGCCTAAATCATATATTATGATGCAAAAACAACAACATCCAAGGACACTTATCTTTTTTTAATAGGTCTTTTATAGCTGCATTTATGGCCTGCATATCACTTAATAACAATTTACAACCACTCTTATCTGATCATGTTTTGACCATATTTGACCTTAACAAACAGGCCATGTCTAACATGGAAAACACCTCCACTCACCTTTAACCTAATCAGTGTATTATGCTAATGGTAATTATTGATATAAAGATATTAAATAGTGTGCTTATATGCAAAGACTTTTGCTAACAACTATTTTCGTTAATTCAGAGGAGAAAAGGACAAAATAAGATATTTAGTCATTAACCAAGATCTTTATTAGATTTCATATCCTATAACCATTCCAGTTCAAATGTGTGCTAATAGAAAAAGTGACAGAAAATGTTTCATGGCTATATAAATATACAAATAGAGGAATTTACTTAATTTTATTACAATCAGTAACATTACATAGAGGTCTAAGACAACCGTATGGACTTGGGCTAGTGCATTTTGGATTTGAAGTAATTCTGACTACATATCTCTTTGTACTGGCAACATGTTATAATGTATGAGTAAAAGCACGTGCAAATCTTTTATTTTAACAACAAAAAATCTCAATGTTTGATCAATGTAGGCCTACAGACCCCATCCTATTGGCAATGCGCTAAACTTATAGCTGAAACGACAATTTACGTGCATCTTTTTCCTTTGGCAAGTCCGGACACGACCAGGTTCGCTACCCAAAGCCCAGTGAAGCCCATGTTCATACGGTCAGGTCATCACTGTTAAATACAACCAGCGGACACGTACCATGCCACAGATTTAGTTACTTTAATTGGTCCATTAAAAAGAGAAGCACAGTACGAGACCAAAGAAGAGGCCACATTGGTCCAAACGCAAACAATTATATTTGAAGTATCCAACTCTTCCTCAAAACAAACAATACACCCGCTACCCCAAAAAGTCAGACGTTTCGCAAAATTTTACCAACATTACAAATATGTATAATTTGGCACCAATTTGATCAAAGTGTCAAATAACTGAACGTGCGGTAAACTGTTTATTTAATCCAAGTGCACACAAATCAAGATGCCAGTGCAATAAAACAATATAGATCAATCTCTCTCTAAATATATATATATATATATATATATATATATATATATATTTAGTATCTATGTATACATATGTATATAAGTATATATATGTATACACGTGTATATATATATGTTTATAAACATATGTATGTACCAACTTTGACAGAAAAATAAATATAACCACCAAAAAATAGATAAAGAATTCGATTCAGTGGTAACAAGAAAGCAAAGCAAACACAGCGGCAATATCTTGCTATAACAAAGAACAACCGTCGATGTTGAACAGTACCAGCATTTATAGGCACAGAAACTAAAACTTGCACATGCTGTCGCTCTGGTGGGCGCATGCACACGCACGCACACACACACCACACACCACACACCACATACCACACACACCATCAACCAGCAGACATGCACATATTTAGGCACAGGAATCTAGTAGGGGATCTGATTCTGGTAGTACTGGAGCATGTCATACGTTTTACTCCTGTAACAGAGAAAGAGAATGATTAATCAGAACAGCAGGATTCAACGTCAACATTGTTTGCCACTGGCCCAGTTGGGGCCAGTGAGTCTGTACTGAAGCATGTTGATTTTATAATTCAAATTCAAATTCCCGTTGTGAATTTTTACTGGCCTCGGGTCATCGGGCACCCTTTATTGTAGAACCATGATTATTGATAACTATTTATGACGGCTCTGTTGAGATCAAGTGAAGCGTTTCTGTGCGGTGTGTGCCGTGTATTGCGTGTCTGATGTCTGACCTGCTGCTGAGGAAGCAGTTCTGGATGACCTTGATGATAAAGCTGGCCGCCTCCTTCTCGCTCACCGCCGGGTTGAAGCGCTGTCTGGAGGTCAGGAAATACATGACACAATGCACCGAAACCACATTCAACTCAACACTAGAGAGGAGAAACACCAGGCCAAAGCCAAGTTGGCTGACAATCGTCAACACAGGTTATGTTTTCAAAAGGTCCGGCGGAACACACAACTCACTTGAGCAGCTTAATGGTCTGTCCTCTGAAGCAGGGAAGGCCGGTGTCCAGCATCAGTGTAACCAAGGAGACCACCGCGTCCATGTAGGGACTATAGGGACAGAGGAGGAACAGCCAATCGGAAAGCCACTTATGTATGTAGAGGCTTTCCAGACGGGTAGCAATTCTAGGGAAATATAGCAATATAGGACTGATTGGGTAAGTTCAGCCAGAAGTATTCCATGTGATGCTTTGTTTGTTCCAATGGCCAACTTTCAAACTAAGTTACATCCAAATGTTTTCCCTCATTAGCTGGCCATTCGTATTAATTGAAAAGTCGGCTAATGAAGAATTAAAAAAACATCCACTTTGATGTTTGGCCTTGTTTGCCAAAACCAAACCGGTTTACCGTTACCATGGCAACTGAAGGATGGTCTCAGTTCTTGTCACCGGACAGTGAGGTGTCCTCTCACACACACACACACTCAGTGTCAGTGAGGTGTCCTCTCACACACACACACTCTCACTGAACAGTGAGGTGTCCTCTCACACACACACACTCACCAGACAGTGAGGTGTCCTCTCACACACACACACTCACCAGACAGTGAGGTGTCCTCTCACACACACACACTCACCAGACAGCGAGGTGTCCTCTCACACACACACACACACTCACCAGACAGTGAGGTGTCCTCTCACACACACACACACACACTCACCAGACAGTGAGGTGTCCTCTCACACACACTCACCAGACAGTGAGGTGTCCTCTCACAGAACAGTGAGGTGTCCTCTCACTGAAAAGTGAGGTGTCCTCTCACAAACACTCACCAGACAGTGAGGTGTCCTCTCACACACACACACACACACACTCACCAGACAGTGAGGTGTCCTCTCACACACACTCACCAGACAGTGAGGTGTCCTCTCACAGAACAGTGAGGTGTCCTCTCACTGAAAAGTGAGGTGTCCTCTCACAAACACTCACCAGACAGTGAGGTGTCCTCTCACACACACACACACACACACACACACTCACCAGACAGTGAGGTGTCCTCTCACACACACTCACCAGACAGTGAGGTGTCCTCTCACAGAACAGTGAGGTGTCCTCTCACTGAAAAGTGAGGTGTCCTCTCACAAACACTCACCAGACAGTGAGGTGTCCTCTCACACACACTCACCAGACAGTGAGGTGTCCTCTCCCACACACACACTCACCAGACAGTGAGATGTCCTCTCACACACAAACTCACCGGACAGCGAGGTATCCTCTCACACACATCTCCATGAACCACTTGAAGGGCGTGGCCTCCATTTTGCCCCCCATGATCATCACCATCTCGTCGGTCAGCTTGATATCAGGCTCCCAGCCCAGGTTACCCCCCGGGGAGCTCTCAAACATGAAGCCAAAATCTGGTGAATAAACAGACGTATCCACCAGTTAAACATTAGCAACAGCAACAAACTGATAATGAATAAATCCCAAAGCACTCCGCCGTTTTGGAACGGATGCAAAATAATGATCGTGAATTTTCACGTCCGAAATCGACTATATGAAGCGAGCGACAAAATACAACCCCGCTTCATTCCAACCTGTGCGCTTTTTAAATGCAATTATTATATTTACTTTTTTGCTCGTGCTACAAATATACTCCAAAATTTGAATTCACACTCTGTGTGCTTTGGGCCTTAGAAATAATTGTATTTTGGTGATTAAAAACAATAGAAAAATTCTACAATTAATGTGTGCACAAACGTGCACGTGCACACACCAATGTGGATAATGTGTCCCTGGCTGTCCAGCATGATGTTGCCGTTGTGTCTGTCTTTGATCTGCAGCAGGAAGACCAACAGGCTGTAGGCAGCCATGCTGCGGATGAAGTTGTACCGCGCCTGAACACACACACACACACAGTTTGAGTTACTGTAAACCCTTTAGGAACATGCTTTCACCTTTCCGGACTCGGTGTGGGTCACACAGGGTGTTGAACGCAATGGCGGATCTACGGCAAAGCAAACAGCAAACATTTGGACACGGGGTGTTGTACCTTCTGGAAGGCCAGTGTGGACTCGTCCCCGTACTGGTTCCTGAAGTAGTCGTACATGCCAAAGTCAGTCTGGCGTCCCAGCTGGTCCCGAGACTTGCAGTCGGGGATGCACTCGATCACGCCGCACTGCCGTCAATCAAAATCCATCAGTCGGTCAATCAATCATTAAGACCTCAACTTCCACAAGCTATTTTCCGTTAGGGACTGTGTTCGCGTGGTGACACAAGGTGCATTTCAGACATGTGAGACAGATGACATACATGAACAAGACAACAAACAAGTGTGTGTTGAAAGCATGTTAGAAGAATGGTTAAAAACAGCCAATTTAATTTGAAATGTTGCGATGTACTTTTTGTATGTATTTAAGGACAGGAGTATGAGGAAAGAAAAATAGGTTTGATGTTGGGGGAAAATTAAGCATTTTACATTTGCCTGTAACTGTAAAACTGTACAGCTACCAGTATTCATTTTGGACAATTTTCTCTTTAGCCACCTACTAATACTAATACTGGTAATGGTATGGTATGGTTAGGCCACTCACCCCCGGGGCGGTGGCCACCACTCTGTAGGGGAACACATAGAGGTCCAGGCCCACCAGCTGGAAGATGTTCTTGAACAGTCCGATGATCTGAAGGGCCAGCATGTCCTGGGGGGGGGGGGGGGGGGCACTGGCATTAGAAGACAAGCTAGATGGACACAGACAGACAGACAGACAGACACACAGACAGACACACAGACAGACAGACAGACAGACAGAAAGGCAGACAGGCAGACAGACAGAAAGGCAGGCAGGCAGGCAGAGAGATAGATAGATAGACAGACAAGACAGATGGACAAACAGACAGACAGACAGACAGACACACACCTGTCTGCAGTCATCTCCCACTTTAAAGATGGCCGCCTGCCAGATAATCCGCTTGGCCTCTTCTTCGCTCTTGGCCTCGTCCATAGAGTCGGAGCAGCACAGCAGACCTGTTGACCACGCAGCATCACTCAGGTTACCATATCCACCCCGAATCTATGGCTGTATTATTCTAACTGACATGATTCTATTACATCATTACAACTTCTATTATGTACCTTCTTTTTCCAGCTCACTGACTCCACACCTCCTGACTTTGAATTTGGCCAGGTAAGGAGCTTTGGCCGCGCTGCACAGAGACACAACACTCTAAGTGAGGACTTTTCATTGAATACATGACTAGATAAATAAAGGACAGCCTGTCCAGGTGCTGCCTTTGTGATGTGAGGTATAAACCAAGAGGAGCTTGGGCGTACCTCTGCAGTGGGGTCCCAGACTTGTAGTCTATGTCCAGGACAATGGCCTCAGGGTTACTGGGCAGATAACAACCCGGCTGGACCTTGATCTCCGCCATGGCTTTCAGGCAGGCCCTCTTCCTCTCGTCCCCCTTGGGGTAGGGCCTGCCGAAGACACACGGTTACAGAGACAGAGGATGACGGATTACAAAGAGTTTCCACAACAACAACAACATCTCTGACCGTTCACCTGTTGGCTTAGATTAGCATGCATGGATATCTCATCTAATGAGTCTCCGCTGTTATTCACACACAAGCGCACACACACACACACACATACACACACACACACACACACACCGTGTGGGAGCCACCGGAGTATAAAGTAATAAAGCGGAGAGGAGTCGCAGGGGAGATGACTCGAGGATTGCTCTTCCCCTGGACGCTTACGATTAGCCGTTCATTAGCACTGTCATAGGCTGCCGGGGGACTTTTATTTTGACGTGACCGTTGAACAAACAGCTCCAAGCAGGCACATGTCAGAACATGGTGCATCAACCAAGGAGTGAGCGCTAAACACACAGACGCGGTAAAACATCAACACACTAGTTGGACAGGTGCTCCGGGAAAGCCTAGGGTTGTCTTCCAGGCCAATAGATAATCAGAGTGACAATTTGACTAAATGAACAGCAGAGGGATTTGCAGAGGATGACTCATTAGGGACCGTAGGCAGGGAGAGGTAGAATACATTAGGACTCAGCGGGGAGATGGGGCTTAGTTAGCAACTCATAAACACCTTGAAGACTACCTGGAGGATACAATTATTCATTATGTGCAATCAATGGAATCATGTGTGTGTGTGTGTCTTAGTTATACTTTACGGCCCTGTTAAAACTTTCGGATTCTCTTTCGTTCTCTACAACTCTATGAGATGTGTGTTAATAAAAGGTGAATGAAAGGCAGAACAAAGAAGACCTTGTTCAATGTGCCAGCAGACCTACTTGATGAGGGCCGAGACGTTGGTGATCTTGTTAAAGAAGTCAAACTCTCGCTGGTAGAAGTCCTTGGCAGGGCCGGACAGAGAGCCTGTGATCTCCTCCACCATCTCCTCCAACAGCTCCCCTATGTCAGCTAACACACACACGCACACACAATGAATCCAGGCAGCGATAGCAATAACAATGACACTTTCATTTAGTCGTCAAACACATTTTACAGGCTTTTTATGTGTTACGAAGGAAAACCAATGCAAATTCAAATAGAGGCAGCATCATCTCCGGTGAAACTTGGTTTGCTCTAATTTAGGTTTCTGTTTTGCTCAAATTGGTGACAGGTGATGAGGTAAAATATGACCTCACCTGTTACTATTTATAAGCAATCAGAATTGTGGTCACGATCATTTGGATTAAACGTTAAGTTTCTCTTAAAACCCCAAAAACGCCATTTTCTGGAAGCAGTAAATTGCCCCTCTCTAACAGCTGAATAGTGAGATCTGCAAAGTCAGGAAAGTGGTCATGTACTGCTTGGATTGAAGGAGCAATGTGGATGTTAAATAGGCCTTCTTGTATAAATACAGTGCTGTGTTCCTCTCTTTAACCATTTATCAAGAGTAGTTTTCATTAGTGGCCTTGGCCATCTACTGCTGCCTGATAACATTAGTCAACACTGTTGACTATTCCTGTACTATATGCTCAGAGGGTCCCAGACATGCTAACAGTATTGTTTACATACCATAGCAGTAGCTAAACTAGTCTAGTGGCTTGAATGGTGTGAGAGAAGGCGACAGAGAGAGAAAATTAACAGTTAGAGAAAGGGAGGGAAATGGAAAGGTGGTCCTGCCTAGCTCAACTGGTAAACCCATGCATTAACACTGCTAGGGTTAGGGGTTTGATTCCCAACAGGGTCACCCATGCAAAGAACGTATGCGCTCACGGAACTGCAAGACGCTGTGGATAAAAGTGTCCACCAAATAGCATAAATAAAAGAGATAGAGGAAGAGACATAGAGAAAGAGCAACAGAGAGAGAGTCCTCACGATCTTTGTGGTGTGCCTCCTCATCCAGGTAGATGTTGGTCTTCATGTTCCAGATGAACTGGTGGGCCAGCAGCTGGGACGTCTGGGCGGCCCACAGGATGTACTCCCTCACGTAGCCCATCTGGGATCATATCATCCAAAATGAGTACTCGGTGGGGGAACGGGGGGGACATGGGGTCTTGAGTTGAGTGTGCTGAACGAAACAAAAGAGCTTACCTTGTCATAACGGAGGGCCTGGACGATTTGAGGAATGTAAAACAAAATGGCATCCTAATGGGAAGGGGGAAAAGGGAAACGGTGAGAGGGAATAACACTGGGCTTAGTGGACATTTACACCATGGTGTGTGCGTACTCACAGCAGTGATGGTTCCCAACCTTTTTTGGGCCGGTGACCCTACTTTAGGTCAAATAATTCTTGCAACCCCATCCCGCTTTGTTAATAAGTGGTAAGTGGTAGTTTGCTCGTGGGTACGAATCCTGAGGCAGTCTTTTTTGTATATATGGGGCCCCTACCAGACCTCGCAAACCTTTACAAATATAAATATAAGTTAATAGAAGTAATATAAAACGTATAAGTAAGTCAGCAGTCTCCTGCCGCCTCACTTGCATATCCAGCCCCGCCCACAAAGTTGGGAACCACACCCCCATACAGTTAGCGTGTTTACCGGCGGGAAGGAGCGCAGCACTTTGACCCCATACTGAGCAGTGAGGGGGTGGGGGGGGTACATGGAGGAGAAGTAGGAGAGGCCGGTGGGGGGGTCGGCCGGCGCCCAGCACAGAATGTGGCTCAAGTCCGGGGAGTCGGCATCGATGGTGTGCCAGGTGACCAGGAACTACAAGACACACACACAGAAGAAACAGAGAGAGAGAGGGTGATGAGAGAGATGGGGTTACAGGGTGGGTGAGGGGGGGTGGCTGGATTAATTAACATGTCAAACACTAAACTCTGGCCTTGCGGTTACGATGACATAGCAGACCCCCGTATCTCCATTCGATGCGTATGACAGTGACTCCGGTACAGCAGCCAGAGGTCGTGACCCCGCGAGCGCTAACTAGGCCCCCAAAGGGGAGCCTGGGTGTTCATTAGCCACTAAAAGGGCTGAAACAAACACGCCGTGAGATGTCAAGGAAGATAAACATGCAGATCATAACATCCTCCTGGGACCAATCTGCTCCGGTCCCCCAAACCCCCCCCCCCCCCCCCCCCCCCCCCAGAACGGGAGGAAGAGGAGAGCATCATTAAGAGTCTAGCCAGGCAGAACTAAAGAGGAGAGACTGCAGAACGCTAGAGAGAGAGATGGTTGACTTCAACAACAAACGCAAGACTACCTCAGGGGAATAGGATGCACACAGGGGTAAAGCCTGATTAGAAACTTTATGCACCATTTAAAGACCGAAAGAGATTTTAAAACTCTGTTGAACATCATTTCAAACTTCTGATGCAATTCTCTGCTCAAAGTTTCACATTTCAAACCTTCAAGATGATTTACAGCATTGAATACAGGGTGAATAAGTACTACACAACATTGAGAGTCATAGTCAGTTTAACCTAAAGCTGGAAAAGGACAGGATGCCATTGTAGCTGTAGTCCTAATCTTAAAGCTTCAGATCATCCCTACCTTATGCAAATAAAAAAATAAAGAAAGGCCAGGCATAGATTTATAAAAACAGCTTTGAGACATCTGGTACACAGGGAACAATAGCTAAAGATACACAGGTTTCAGTTTGAGCTGTTAGCTTGAAGCTCACACTTTGGTTTGAGCACCTATTTACTCAAACCATTAGGAAGCTCTTTCTCTTCTTCTTAATTTTTTTATTCTTTAGGAACAACTCTGTCTGAACCCCTCTAATTTAAAAAGTGGCAGGTATATCTAATACTGTATGACGGTGCGTATTTAACATTAAAAAGGTCAAAGGTCAGCAGAATGGTAGCAGCACACCTTGACAGCTTCAGGAACATCACACACCGCGGACGGGTCCATGCGCACCAGGCGTGTGACCTCAGACACGATGGCCTCCGTGTTCTTAAACCTGGAAGGGGTCAGTCACAACAAGACTAGGTCAACCAGGTGCATGGTGGGGCCTTGATCTCTCACCTCTATGATATTTGACTAATAAGAAATGAAACGCTGCAAGACTGTGTGTATACTACCGTTGACCACATACCAGACTATGCTTTTACTGCAAAACATTCTGTCAGTCAGTCAGTCCCTCAGTCAGTCTCTCAGTCAGTCAGTCAGTCCCTCAGTCAGTCTCTCAGTCAGTCAGTCAGTCAGTCAGTCAGTCAGTCAGTTAGCAACTTCCTCCGGCTCGCATTCTATGTGCCCGGCGAAATAGAAGATGTTCTAGACTCCAACTGCAAATGAGTGATCCGCCCGATGGCATGAACCCTCCCGCCTCCTGGTACCTGGCGGGCAGCTGCAGGGCCAGGTAGGGTGCGATGTTCCAGGCCAGGTTGACATTGTCCTTCCACTGCTTCTCCGTCAGGCTGATGTACTTGGACCTCCAGTTGGCAATGCTAGTCTCCACCGACTGCTCGGTGGCGATGAGCAGCTCCTGGGTGGACAGCGGGTTGTACCACGTGGTCAGCCGCTCGATCTCACTGGCCTGGGGGGGGGGGGGGAGAGTGCACCTTCACTTTCAACTGTAAACGGGTGGTTCTTTAAAGGCTTGGCGGCATACATGCAGTACAACCACCTATAACAAAAAACACGACGTTTAAACTTTGTAATTTCTCATGTGTATGGAGAAACACATAGTGGTCCCAACATAGTGGTCATGTGCAAAGAATAAAGCAACCTTGAAATGTGTGTGTTTAGTGTGTGTGTGTACCAGTAGGGCCAGCAGCAGTATCCTGCGTTTCATGTAGTACTTGTGAAGCTGAGATCCTCTGTTGCTTTTCTTTGACATTCCTAAAAACAAAATGAGAAAAATGCAAAATATACATGTCAAGGACCGACACACACACACACACACACACACAACCACCGCTACCACCACAAACCAACACATATTGATGCCACATCTGTCCTATTTTCTATTTTCTTCTCTGGAATCTTCAACTAAACATGAGCAAACTCTCGTGGCTTCAGTTGTAGCTACAGTAATAGCTATATCATTTTCAGAGGGCAGTTACTTTCGTCTGAAACTTTCCCACAGTGGGGGGCAAAGGTGGATCAGAATAAAAAGAATTAAAACAATTAATTCTTGAGAAAGATAAATGAGGTTGTCCATGGTTCCACAAGCAGTGCATGGGCCTTATTATTCCCCTCGCCGCCATCTTGGTTCCATCTTTGTTCTAAACGCGAGTTGGGTGGGGGAGGGAACTGAATGCGAATTTCCGCACTCAGTTACTTCCCCCACCCAGCTCGCGTTTAGAACAAAGATGGCCACTAGGGTGAATACTAAGGCCCGGAGCGCCGCATTGCGCTGAGTCTCATACCAGACTTCTTGGATATGGTGGACATCCCGGAGGACAGGGGGTAGGTGTTGATCCATCCCTGTGCCACCGCCTGCTGCCGCTGGCCCACCGCCGCATCCAGGCTGTTGCGACTGTCCGTCACCGTCATCACAGACAGGCTGTTCACAGACATGTCCTGTGGGTCTGGGCGTCAAAAGAAAAATGGCCACCGTTAATACCCGACGTTCCACCCATCCATTAATCTATGCATCATTGGATCACCTAACGGAAATCATTGCAAACTCTGTACTTGTGGTCTTTGACGTTTTTGTTATTTGTACTTTGAGAAGATAGCAATGGTTTGTGATAAGAGGAAGACATTTTACTATCTTTGTGTATTTTCTATGTTCTAAAGAGAACGTTTTTTTTTAAAGATATACAGATAATCAGACAAAAGCCCTTGAACCTCAGTGGGTAAAACTACAACGGGAAAAAGTGGTGGAGGTCAACACTTTCTAAATCCAACATGGCTCATTCTGCAATGCTTTGAGCTGGGCTGTACCTGGTGGTACCAACTGGCTGGCAGCCAGATACTTCTTGTCAGACAGCAGGTTGGCGTAAAACTTGATCATTATGCTGATGTCCTCCCTGAGCCTCTTCTCCGTCTGGGTAGGGAACTTGGGAGTCACACTGAATGGCGAAAGAGAAAGAGAACGGAAGACAGCGACGTTAACTAACTAACCAGAGGGGACGGGCGGTCCACAACAAGAAAAGGAATATGTTTCTGCGGTGGACATGTTGACGTGACGTGAGTCAGACCTGAAGTAGTCAAAGGCCGTCGAGTAGATCTTCTCTCGCAGGACGTTTCTGATGGTGGCGTTGGTCACGACGTCGGCGTGCAGAACGGTCAGGCCCAGCGTCAGCAGCCTGCATGGAGGGAAACAAAATCAATCAAATAGACATGATGATCACCCATTATCACTCCTATTATAGACTGTGAGCTATTCTTGTTCACCACTGTCAATAGTGAAACACGGTACCTGTATCTTGGACCAATGGCGGCGACGTGTCTGTTGAGGCTGCTCTTGGCCCCGCCCACGCTGAGTGAGAGAGACCTCTTTAGGATGGAGGTGAAGATCTCCACCTGGTCCGCACTGCTGTACTTGGCGATCTCAAACCTCTGCACCAGGAACTACACAGGAAGACAATTGGAGACAGAGGGAGAGGTGGAGAGTAAATAATGGGGAAAATAGGAGAGGATTTACTGTTATTAGTAACTACTGGTTTACAAATGAATATAGTATGGTAATGTAAATTAAGTATAGAAAGTATAGTGGTGACAGAGGTGACGTGTAATAGAGAATGTCAGCCAACTCAGAGTTGGAACATGAAAGAGAAAACATGTTCCTCAAGACAACCACAGTTGAGTAAAAAACGTCAGAAACTGAAACATGTGGCTTTTATTTTGGTAGCAACCCAGACCTCTATCCACAGGAAGTGAGGTGTGACGTCAGGGGGGCAGGGGGCAGGCTGGCTCTCCTCGGAGGCGGCCAGAGGGTCGGCCTCCACCTTGGCCTCGGAGAAGAGGCCCATCTTGAGCTCTGCCGTCATCTGCCAGGCACCCGCCATCTCACGCATGAACTAGGGGGAGAGGAACAGAGGAAAGTATTATACATTCGGGTATGTAGGAGATTATGGGGAGGACTAATACTACACATTAAGGGTATGTATGAGAGTATGGGGAGGACTAGTACTTCACATTAAGAGTATGGTATGAGAGTAGAGGGGAGGACTAATACTACACATTAAGAGTACGGTGTGAGAGCAGAGGGGAGGACTAATACTACACATTAAGGGTATGGTATGAGAGTAGAGCGGAGGACTAATATTTTACATTAAGAGTACGGTATGAGAGTAAAGGGGACGACTAATACTTCACATTAAGAGTACGGTATGAGAGTATAAAGGAGGACTACTAGTTCACATTAAGAGTACTGTATGAGAGTAGAGGGGAGGACTAATACTACACATTAAGAGTAAGTCTTTACATGAACTGTAGAAGAGTGCAGAACTGTGTAGAAGAGCAGAGATGTGCAGCGTTACGAATGAGGCAGTACCCTACATCTTTGTTCTTAATATTTTTATCACAGCTACTACTGCATGATATTTACTCTTTACATTGCCCTTTACTACTGCTGCTGCTGCACCATATTGAAAACAAGTTATTGTACAGGTTGTGGTGCTGCTGCAGCACAACACAACATGAATAAACACAAATAAACAATACAACACAACTTGGGCTGTAGTAGACACACGTACCGGCACCTCCACTCCATTGCGGGCCGCCAGAAGCCACTCCCAGCATGCAATAGCAGTCTCCATGCCGTGCTCAGTGAACATCTTCAGAGGAGACCAGCACAGATGGTGCAGTAGCTGGGGATCGCAGTCTGAACACAAGCAAGACAACAGATGGATAGAAATATAATAACTGAGGAAGCTGAAAAACGAAAGAACTCCACCGTACCATTTATATTCAATTAACGGAATGCACTGTGATCCACTGGAAAGCAACGCACCTTTGGTGGAGATCAGCAGGGCTGCCATCTTGAACATGGCCTGTGTGAACCCTTCAGGGCTTTGGTTCGCCAGAGCGACGCTCATCTGATGGACCATCAGCTTGCTCAGGTCAGCCTGGCTGTGAGTCGCCTCCGAGAACTGAATCATACCAGCCACCTACAGATCCACGCACACACACACACGCAGTCAAAGATTAATCTTATTATTTAGACTCTTTTTTTTTTTCATTTTTCCCAACTACTGCTGTGAATTTAGATATCTGCTCATACACTGGACGAGACACCTTGAAAATAAAATTTGGTTTCATATGATTCAGCTGCTGAGCAAAGTTTGCCAAGAATCTGAAGTAACTTTTATGGCCTCATGTTTAACGGGTCTCTAGACAACTTGTTGACAGGTTCAGGTCAAATAAAATGTTAACCTTCAATAACATATCATGTTGCCTTTAATAGGCAGCTTTTGTTACGTTCGCACAATCCAATCAAATCCTTGAGGATCAAATCAAGAACATTTCCTAAATGATATTGCACGCCATTAACCATTTTAAATGCATTCTGAATGCAGCTGCACATCATCTTTACTTTTATAAACAACCATCACCTCTCCAGTGTAGCGGTTGCGTAGGTTGAGGGAGGCCATGAAGTTGGAGTAGTCCTTCTTCACGCACGCCGGCCTCTCGGTCAGCTGGGTGCTCTAGAGAGGAACATAGTCAACACACAGCTGGGTGCACCGCGAGACTAGCTAGACTGACATTAGCTTATTGTGCCTGAGCGCTGCCTTGTTGTTGTTGTTGTTGTTGCAGTACTTTTGAACGTCGGAGGGACCAACCTGAGGGAAAGCAGCCTAAAGTTGGCCACGGGCCGCCAGCACCACCAGCACAACCAGTTAGCCAAATGGGCAACCAGCCAAAGCAAACCACCAGGCCATTGCAGGTAAGTAACGAGGCAACCAGCAAATCAGCAAACAGCAGCCAAGCAACCAGGAGGTGGTTTCGTTGCGGTTTTAATAAAGACAAAATACAACAGATGCAGCAAATGAAAAGACGGACAAAGCAGAATGAATGGCACACAGCTCAGACAAAGTGACGGCAGGACTGGATTGCAAGTGCACATGGATACACGGTGGATCTAGAATCCATGCAAGCATTTACAGTGCTGCACAAATATATGTAGTATTACAAAAACAAACGTAAGTATAACACACATATAAGCACGTAAACAATGTATATGTTACGAAGAGTTGACAACATTTTCTGTTCAAAAACATAGAAGCATAATGGCACATTCATTATGTGTTATAAATGTTAATGAAGAATATTAAAAGTTAAAAAATGAAGTTATATTTATCTCTTGGCTTTTGAAACAGCTTTTATTTGCCTAGCCCTTCTATCCTCTTAAGTTCTTAAGGTACTAGATAATAATCAATGGTTCATAATGTGTGTGTGTGTGTGTGTGTGTGTGTGTGTGTGTGTGTGTGTGTGTGTGTGTGTGTGTGTGTGTGTGTGTGTGTGTGTGTGTGTGTGTGTGTTAAACTCACTCCAAGAGTGGTGCTCTGTCTGTTGTAGCCAGCAAAGTGCAGGATGCTCTCAGTGGCCATGGCCAGGCCCGTGTGCTGAGACAGCCCTGACACCCAGTTGTGGTGCTTGTTCAAGTACTCCTGCACACACACACACACACACACACACACACACACACACACACACACACACACACACACACACACACACACACACACACACACACACACACACACACACACACTTTTTTTTTAAATAAAAACTAAACTAAATATATAGCTTTAGATAACTAAATAATACATATGCCATTTATCTGGGTCAAAATAATAGATTTTTCTCCATAATAAACCACAAATGTGTCTTAAAAATTGTGAAGAGTGACCTGGAGATGGGACTTGGTGACAGAAGGAGCCCATTTCATGGCTTCCTTTAAGATCTCACCACAGCGCGCGGCAAAGTCCTTCACAATGCTCTGAGGAGACAGAATAACATGCAAGTGTGTTCACAAGTAGCACAGAACCTAGACCTAGAAAATGGCAATCAATGTTAATTTCTTTTTGCCATGAATTTCCCTCTCCCCAAATATGAAAGTTCATCAGCAAATCTTACCCAACAAAGTGAAATATGTGTTTGGGATAAAATACAATGCTCAACACACACACAATGTTAAGGAAAAAAATCTCTGCAACAACCCAATACTCAATATGGCAAAGCTAGCGATAGTCTTCTGCCCTCCAGTGGATATTAGTGTAATAGCGGGCAGACCCACCTCTCTGGCCTCATACGTGTCAGGGACCGTGACCCTGTGTGGGGTGTCAGGGATGTCATAGTAAGGCTGGTCCTTGTGAATGTCCTAAACAATTGTAAAAAAAAAAAAACGAATTACCATAAATGAAACACCAGCAAAAAATTACACCTTTGTCTCTTCAAGCTCTATTTTTCTCTATTGCTACGACTGATATTTATGTCAGTCAAAACGGCAAAGACACATTATTATTATTATTATTATTATTATTATTATACAGGTTGGAAGAACCACAAAAGGTTAAGGCAAGCCTTGCTCATTGATTGACCGGTTTGATTAAACAAAATCTGACTGGAGGATGTGCTGGTGAGAATGTTAGTAGAAGTAGTTACAGTAGCACAGATTTCCTCTTTCAAAATGGTCACTCAACATTACAGTCACTTTATGCTTAGGTTTTGACGGCTGCTGCTTCACTGTAACACTTACAGCACTCAGAGACAACGACAGAGTCTGCAGAATGTCCAGCATGGTCTTCAGCACACGCCCGCTCCACAGCAGGTGTGGGAACCTGACACGGGGAAAAGTGATAGGACAGTCAGGACAGGAACCACAAGAAAAGCAACATGATTGAAGATAAAGGACAGTTTTAGCAGTGACACGTACATCTCAGCCAAGCCAGAAAGGTATTTGTCGGCCACTCTCCGGATCCTCTTGTGAGTGTGGTTGAAGTTGACCAATAGGAATTGGGCATGCCGCTCCAGTTCCTCCTCGTGTTCTTTGGTCTTGGGCTAAAAATACATTACAAGAATGTTTTTTTGTAATGTAGCAACCTAACAACTTCTTACAATTATCTAACTATTTCTATTCACAAGTACAAACATGGCAAAACTAAAACAGGGTGTGGTGGAACTGACATCCCAACTGGTTCATTCCCACTGGTAAACTCCCAATGGTAAACTCCCTTCCATTGAACTTACCTTCTCAGCCATCAATTGGAGGAAGACGTCAAACACCTTGTCGCCAACGCAGATGACGCACTGCATCATGCCTGAAGAAAGCATTGCATTAAACCCAAAACAAAGGTAACAATAACTATGCTGTTCAGGTTTGTAAACAGGTTTCCAAAGTCCTCACCAGATTTGTCCTTCTGAATGGCTTTGTCTTCGTAATACCTAAACATGACCTGAAAACGGTCTGCGTCGTTGGAACGCAGCATCCTGAAATTCGCCAAAAGAGGGACATAAAGAAGATATTATATTATGGAGTGGATATTTTATCACGCTTGGACAATGGGGGAAAAATTAACCATCAATGTAGTGGCGGTCATATTGGTTCTAAACACTAGCTAGGTGGGAGAACTGATTCCGCCTTCAGTTCCCCGCCACCTGGCTGGTGTTTAGGACCAAGATGGCCACTAGGTGAATAAGGCCCAGTGAAAGCTAAACGGTTGTTTAAAGGACTAAGAAACTGTTTTAAATGGAATGTGAGCTGACCTCATGTACTCCAGTCGGTAGACAGAGAGCAGGTAGGTGGACATGGCAAAGTCCAGCTTGTTGATGAGGGCGGAGCCTTCCGGAGACGGGTCAAGTAGATTAATGATGGTGGAGCGTAGCTCACTCAGCTCCGCCTTATAATAAATTAGAACAAGGTTAGCAGTGTACAGGTGTGTATGTGCACACATGGCAAGACATTTCCCTTCTATTCAAATGACAAGACGAGTACTTGAGCAAACAATGAGCATCCTCTTGAGTAGTATCATATAGTGTTTATGAATCAGTACCGGTGTGACCGTGTCGTTTTTCAGAGCAGAGTTGTACTGCAGTTCTGAGCGGAGTGGTTCACCACTGGGGAAGGTGAGGAGTGGAGATTTGGTGGCGATCTCACACACCCCTTCGTACCACTCCTCTGGCCACAGGCCTGAGGGAGACAACACAGGAAATACAGGGTGTTAGTGGTCTCACATCCTTACTCTGCGTATAGGTGCGCCACAGGGAGCATCACAAAAGGATTCTGTTTACATCTACAAAACAATTAATGTGCAAACAATGCGCATACAATGATGTCATCATTTATGTATTTATGAGTGAAAGGGGGGAGTCGATGCTAGTGTTAAGATTTACGGTGGCAGTGAAGGACCATCCATTCATTATTATGGCATTGTATTTTTAAGTAAAAATTAAAATAAAACCCAAACCACTATCTTAAACCACTATCTATATTTCATTAAAGGATATTTAGTTAGTTAGTTAGTTAGTTGTGTAGTTAGCAACGTTTTTATTTAAAGTTCCACCCACTGACCACTAGGTTGTACTTGACTATTTAAAATGCATTAAAATACAATAATATAGTATGTCGTTATCTATCAAATTTTTTATCAGATGATTTTTCTCAATTGACAACCAACAATAGTATTGGGGATTGTAGAGTCCGATTCTTGGCAGATGTCCGACAAGGTGTGAAAGAAAAGTAGTTCAACGCGGTAATTAAACATTTAAAATATAAACAATGCTTAAATAAATAAAAATCTAATAAGTGGGCCCAGTGGAAGGCAATGCTGCTAACATGGCATAATGAAAAGGCCAGAAAGGACTGCCATTGTGCAGTTGGCTTCACCTGAGCCCTCCACAGCAAAGCCCATGACCACAGAGTACAGCCAGAAATCACGGAACAGCTTCTGGAGGCGGGGCTTGGCTTCTTTGATTGGCGGAAGTCTTCTGGTCAACTGACGATTGGAGAAGCAAAGGGTGGAAAACATTAACAGAAAAACAATCAGAGAAAATAACAAATGAAAACCTACCTACATCCATACAATTTGCTAAGGGCCTATCAATTAAATCGTAGGAATTTTGTGAATTTGTGAATTTTTTCAATAACAATAACAAGACTTTTAAACATATTTTCACCAATAGCCCTTCTGATAAGATTCCAGAAAAGAAGCTTGTGTGATTATGTGCTTAATGAAGAGTTAAGGATTTTTTAGTCTGTCACAGCAGTTTTTGTCTGTTGTTTGAACTGGTGTTGTTTGTTCAGGAACATTCCACATCAAAGTTCAGTTGCGGTGATAAACCACAAACATACAGAATCCACACAGCATTTTCACCACCAGACCAACCACAGGTAAGCCCTTCTACATACAAAGTAAAAAAGAAATTACACATATAATAATATATCAAATGATTTGTTTACTTAATGGATGTAAATTCAGTCTTGTGTGTCTATACATTGATTGAAGTCTAAAACATTGAGGGAGAATGTACTTTGTTTTATATGCATATCATTTTTCACACATCAATATTTATTTGATTTAATATTATGTATGTATTGCCCCAGCTACTTTACTCTATACTGATCGGCTTTCCTTTTGGGCACCGGTCTATGTTCAGGATGTGGGTCTTCACGGTAATCTCTGCTGCCTGGCTGCTGGCAAGCCCAGCCCAGGCTGGCATCAAAGAATTGAGCTCTCACCTCAGTGAGTCCACTTCTGACCCAGACCCGAGGGGCTTTGATCAGGCAGGGCTTACAGAGATGGACGCCATCCCACTGGACTTCCATAAAGAGAACACAGTCACTAGTGACCTCCCTTTCGATGGCTTTGAAGACGAGGACTACATCGACTTTGATAAGATCCTCGCTGAGGGCAGCGATGATTACAGGCAAGAATATTTATCTGCATATCTTTATAAATAACTAAAATGCAGCAGGCTCCATCGATCAAGACGAATGCCATTGTAGCCCTACATATGATAAAAGGTATCTGATAAGTGTGTGATTTCTTTACAGTGAGGGGGATGTGATTGATGAGATCGCCACACCCGCTCCAGACGTTGACATCTTTGCGGAGCCCTCTGACCCCAAGACACGACGCGCCAGACTGCTGCGGCTGTTCCATGGACGCTCGCGCCTCCAGCGAATCAACATGGTCAACGCCCACTTTGGCTTCAATCTCTACCGGAGCATCCGTAACCACGTCAACCAAACCGACAACATCCTGTTGGCGCCCGCTGGTATCTCCATTGCTATGGCGATGGTTTCGCTAGGAGTGGCGTCTTCGACGCATGAGCAACTGTATAAAGCTCTGGGATTCGCTGAATTTGTCAATGCGAGCCATCACTATGACAACGCCACCGTGCACAAGCTCTTCAGGAAGCTGACGCACAGGCTTTTCAGGAGGAACTTTGGATACACTTTGCGCTCCGTGAATGACGTCTATGTGAAAAAGGAAATTGTGGTGAAGGACGCATTCCGGGCCGACACCAAGGCCTATTACTATGCAGAGCCCCAGTCAGTGGACTTCCAGGACCCCGCCTTTCTGACTAAGGCCAACCAGCGGATCTCGAAGATCACCAAAGGACTGATTAAGGAACCTCTCAAGGCTGTGGACCCCAACATGGTGTTGATGCTGCTGAACTACCTGTACTTCAAAGGTAGGGCAGATAGAGGCCACAACAACTGTATAAGCACAGTGGGACGTTATAGGGCAGCAGGTCCCAAGCTAGAGAATGCACAAATTGTGCATACACAAAGGGTCAGCAAGGATATGTGCAGGTTTACAGGCATTCTATCTCTATACGTTTATATGGGTCAGAATGGAGAACTTGATAGGTCCCAGAGACAGCACTAATAAGGGCAGAGACACATTGTACTATTTCAGACCGTGACTCCGATGGTCATTGCAATGGCGGTAAAAGTATCAAGTTTCGCAATATGTGACCATATTTGTTAAAAAAAAACAGGTACCTGGGAGCAGAAGTTCCCTAAAGAAGCGACTCACTATCGGAACTTCCGGATGAATGAAAAGACAAATGTGCGGGTCCCCATGATGAGCAATAAGGCTAACTACCTTGCAGCTGCTGACCATGAACTGGAGTGTGACATCCTGCAGGTGAAGCACTCAGCTGTTGTTAATTAGTGGAAAGGTGACAAAGTATAACATTGCAATGGGACTTATTCACATAGTGGCCATCTTGGTTCTAAATGCTAATTGGGGGAGGGAACTGAATGCGGAATTCCACATTTCCCCCACAGTTTCCCCACCAAGCTAGTGTTTTTTACTAAAAAGGGCTGACTGCTAATGATATAAATAGCTTTATTAACAGTGAACCATCTTGTTTTCAGCTCCCATACACAGGAAACATAAGCATGCTCATTGCCCTTCCCAGCAAGATCTCTGGTATGAGGAACTTGGAAAAGGAGATCTCCCCTACCGTAATCAACAAGTGGCTCAAAAGCATGACCAATAGGTCAGCGGTGGAAACCTAGTGCAAACATGTCCAATAACCGCCTTTAAAACACACTGGATGGTGATGTTATGAGGTTGGCAGATAAAGATTCACTTTTGATGTTGTCATATATTTCTGTTCTCCCACTAGGACCCGTGAGGTGGTGTTGCCGAAGTTTAAACTCGAGCAGAACTATGATCTGATCACCAATCTCAGGGAGATGGGTGTGACTGACTTGTTCCAGGAGAATGGAGACTTTTCCGGAATGACTGATCAAAAGGTTTCCATCAACTGGGTAAGTCCCACCTCGGTTTCCAACTTCTAAGACCAATCTCAAAAAATATGTTTTAGTGGCTGGACAACCTCAGTACTTTGTACTTTTCTTTGTGTATAATCAACAAGCATTTGAAAATATGCGTACTGGCATCATCTTTGTGTTCTCCCCCCCACAGCTGCAGCACCAGGGCACCATCACAGTGAATGAGGAGGGCACTGAGGCCGCAGCTCTGACCCAAGTAGGCTTCATGCCCCTGTCCACCCAGAACCGATTCGTGGCGGACCACCCCTTCCTGTTCCTCATCTATGAGCACCGCACAGACTGCCTTGTCTTCATGGGCCGTGTGGTGGACCCTTCACAGAGCTAAGACCCAGTCTGACCGACTTAGCCCCACTCAGCTCCAACCTTCCTCCAGTGCCCCCCTCAAAACCCCTGTGTGTGTAGAGATCATGACAAGGTTCATAATGAGTTTATAAATATGCAATGAATCAGAGGCAATATCTGAAATGAAACCATAACGATTGTTATGGTTTTATATCTAGAATGTCCTTGGCCAATCCTTTTACTAGGTCATAGTGAATATAAAACATGATTGATTGATTTCTTGGGACTGGGCATGTGCAATGGTGCTGTTATAATAATTAAAGTATGCACAGTAAGCACAACATAACTAAATCATGAATAACTAAATGCCTAACTAACCAATAGGAGAAAAGGGTCAGAATACATTTGTTAATATACCCTTCATTGATTGATCTAGTTATCTTATATAAATTAATTAATTAATGCACTGGAAATATAACTGCACACGATACGTTACCTTAAACATATCTTTCATAAAATGTTATGTTTGAAATGAAAAATTTCAACACTTAACAGGGTTTCGCTGCAACCCAACCAAATCAACGGGTAGCAACTATGACGCACCGGGTAAATATTTGTCCGAAAAGTTAAATACTAACCAATGCCCTTCCAGGTGTATTCGCTTCTATAACCTCTATAGTGTGAAATAAATCAGAGTTGTTTTGGAAGAGGGGTCCAACATCCATACTTACCACAGCTATGACTGGAATTAAGACCCCCAGGTTGCCAGCACTGCCTGATGCCTAAGAAACAATAAAGAAAACAAACGTTCAAACCAAACGCGATTGTGTTTTTGTTGTCCATATTTCTCTCCTCATGTTAGCGCCCATTGATGCACCTTAAGAGCCGGTCCCTTGTCTGACGCTCTCTCACTGGCCCTCTTTCCTTCCAGGCCCAATTGGACAAACAATTCCAGCAAGTTGACCATTAGCTCGTCCACTAGTGGCTCCCCCTGTAGGTTGGCTGCGATATTGGCAAGAGCATTTATCACCGCGAGGGAGCAGTGCCTTGGGGAGAAAGAAGACCAGGTTTAAATAAAAAGCCATAACCTTACTTGACTTAAAGTATACACGACGATGCACATGGAAGGCATCCACACGTTCGCACTACAAGTCATTTTTAACAAATGGGATGATAATTGTATGCAAACCTATAGCCCTGGTCTCTGTAGTCTTTGGCCGAGTAGACCACAGAGCTTGCTTTCACACTGATCTGCTGGAACAGGTTCCACACCTCCTGGTAGATGTATTGCTATGGAGAAGAAGACACGGCAGAGGAAAAGGTGCATCACACCACAGGAATAGCACCAAATATAGGTGTGCGTGCGTGTGTGCGTGCATGCGTGCGTGTTAGGGCTGAGCCCGAATACTCGAATATTAGTTCGTTAGGTAGGTATTTAAATCTCAATTCAGTATTCGGATATTCGTTTTGATGAAAACTTTTAAATACCAATTCTTTTTTTTTTTTTTACATCTATGCATATAGCAGGCTAGGTTACATTTCGTCTGAATATCCAAGTGATCAAATATAGTATATGTAAGGGCGCTAGATGTCAGAGAACGCTTCACATCAACGCTTCAGATGAGGTAATGGCAGCCATCATCAGAATGGCTAAATTTGGGATGACCGAATTATCATTCGTTAGTTTTGGATATTCAAACATTATTTTAATATTCCGGTAACACTTTGACAGCTGCCGTCCAGTGTGAGGATACGCAAGCCCTTAAGTCCTGCCGTGAAATTTATTCAAAACTTTGCACAATGAAACCACAAAAAATGACCAAAAACCACATATTTGCTAGATGATAATTGGAAGTAGGCCTACTCTCAAATTTGGAAACCATGTGTGTTCGGAACCTTTTAGGCTGCATTGAAGCCCTGCCGTAACCAAGTCGGACTCAGACTGATGAGTGGATCCGAAAGCCACTGACGGAATATTGTTGTTTTGCTATTTAGCGGGATTAAAATAACACATTTGTTTTCCCAATTGAGCACCTTTAAAAATGAAAAGGAAAAACTGATCAGTTGAGAAAAACCAGATTCTGCAGCAGTGGTCTCCGCCTGCTATGTTTACAGTCAGTGAAAGATATGCCCTATGAATAACCTAACGAATATCCAAAGCTTGAAATTATGTATTCGGGCCAGCCCTAGTGTGTATGTATGTATGTATGTATGTATGTATGTGTATGTGTGTGTGTGTGTGTGTGTGTGTGTGTGTGTGTGTGTGTGTGTGTGTGTGTGTTACACTCACATTTCCTGTGATGACCATGCAGCCCAGCTGGTCTATGATGAGCACGTCCAGCTGGGAGGGGGGCTGGCAGAACTTCTGCTGCAGGATCTGCAGGATGGGCTCCATGACTTTAGGAGTGTCCCTCAGAGCCACCGAGATGTGGCCCAGGGCCCGGATGGTGTGTTCTGGGATCAAGTGAGCGTCCCTGGGATATAGCGTAAAATATTAGGCTCGAATAATTGCAATTTTACAGTTTCCCATACAAGGACTTTATGTATTAATAATAAAACATAATATAATAATATAAAACAAAATTTAATAAATGAAAAGTAGAAAATGCAAGGGTAACAAATCTTGGTATTGTGTGTGTGTGTGTGTACAGTGAAGAGATGGATAGGAACGGATGATCATTTTCTGATTCCACATTTATGAACGGTTTGAATTGTCCAAATTATTCAAATCATTTACAACCAAAAGTGTTTACTTGTCATTCTCTTGTGAGATGTAGAGCCGGTTGGATAGGCTAGCCAGAAAAGCTTCCACGATGACAGAATCCATGGTGAGACCGGCCTTCAGACACCTGCACAGGTAAATTAAGTAGGAAATGCCCTTATTGTCACCACTGTGGTCACACTAATGGTTGATAATGCCTCACATTCACCCACACAAACGTTAACACAGGGTCGTGTGTTTCATCATTCACAGCACCCCTTTTGAGAAAATAAATGGGTAAAAAGTCTGGTTTTATTTTATGTGCTGCAGATATTTGTTGTGGACGCAGTGCGCGATTGCTTAGAGGGAAAACTCTAAGCAAGGTACCTTGCTTCACAAATTTGAGGACCCAATGAACCAACACAAATCCCCTCCAGTTGCGACTAGCTCTCGCCATCCTGCCACTGACTAAGTGAATGGAAAGCCAGTGCTTTGCGACAGACCTGCAGATGTTGTCAATGCAGATGTCTCGCAGTTGTTCGTACATCGAGGACTGGTCCTTCCTGTTTGACAGCATGGTGAACGTCGACTGTGAATGCTCATTGGTCACGTTGATCCTAATTTCTCCTGTGCCTTTAAAACAAACAACAAAATAAGCCACACCAGAGCACATCCAGAATAACAGTTGTTGATTTCAATTGGATTGGATTGTTGATCTTCTACAGAAGAAAAGCAATCATTTTCTACGCAGTGCTTATATAAATAGTTATATAATAGCCTTCCGATCTATGTGAAAGCCACTAGTCTCTGCTGGGAAACGACAATAGAAAATCAATAACATGAATTGCATTTCAGTCGTGTTTTGCATGCTGTTGCCCCGCTGTTGAACCCCCAAGTCTAGATCAATATTAGAAACATGTTGCTTCTGACATCAACAGCACTTCACTGTGAATTACATCAGCATAATGTAATGACCCTCTACATTCCTCCTACCGTGTCATTGGCCAGATTGACAAACCACAAAGCGGTGATGAAGGTGTACATACAATTCTTCAAAGCTGTACAGTTGTTCAGTAAGAGTGCTACCTATGCCATTGATTACCAAGAGATTTGTCTTGGTAATGACAAATTGTATTAATATATATATATATATATTAATACAATTTGTATATACAGTATCTCACAAAAGTGAGTGCACCCCTCACATTTTTGTAAATATTTGAGTTTATCTTTTCATGTGACAACACTGAAGAAATTACACTTTGCTACAATGTAAAGTAGTGAGTGTACATCTTGTATAACAGTGTAAATTTGCTGTCCCATCAAAATAACTCAACACACAGCCATTAATGTCTAAACCGCTGGCAACAAAAGTGAGTACACCCCTAAGTGAAAATTTCCAAATTGGGCCCAATTCGCCATTTTCCCTCCCCAGTGTCATGTGACTCGTTAGTGTTACAAGGTCTCAGGTGTGAATGGGGAGCAGGTGTGTTAAATTTGGTGTCATCGCTCTCACACTCCCTCATACTGGTCACTGGAAGTTCAACATGGCACCTCTTGGCAAAGAACTCTCTGAGGATCTGAAAAAAAGAATTGTTGCTCTACATAAAGATGGCCTGGGCTATAAGAAGATTGCCAAGACCCTGAAACTGAGCTCCAGCACGGTGGCCAAGACCATACAGCGGTTTAACAGGACAGGTTCCACTCAGAACAGGCCTCGCCATGGTCGACCAAAGAAGTTGAGTGCACGTGCTCAGCGTCATATCCAGAGGTTGTCTTTGGGAAATAGACGTATGAGTGCTGCCAGCATTGCTGCAGAGGTTGAAGGGGTGGTCAGCCTGTCAGTGCTCAGACCATTCGCCGCACACTGCATCAAATTGGTCTGCATGGCTGTCGTCCCAGAAGGAAGCCTCTTCTAAAGATGATGCACAAGAAAGCCCGCAAACAGTTTGCTGAAGACAAGCAGACTAAGGACATGGATTACTGGAACCATGTCCTGTGGTATGATGAGACCAAGATAAACTTATTTGGTTCAGATGGCGTGTGTGGCGGCAACCAGGTGAGGAGTACAAAGAAAAGTGTGTGGTGGTGGGAGTGTCATGGTCTGGGGCTGCATGAGTGCTGTCGGCACTGGGGAGCTACAGTTCATTGAGGGAACCATGAATGCCAACATGTACTGTGACATACTGAAGCAGAGCATGATCCCCTCCCTTTGGAGACTGGGCCGCAGGGCAGTATTCCAACATGATAACGATCCCAAACACACCTCCAAGACGACCACTGCCTTGCTAAAGAAGCTGAGGGTAAAGGTGATGGACTGGCCAAGCATGTCTCCAGACCTAAACCCTATTGAGCATCTGTGGGGCATTCTCAAATGGAAGGTGAAGAACATTGTAGCAAAGTGTCATTTCTTCAGTGTTGTCACATGAAAATATATACTCAAATATTTAAAAAAATGTGAGGGGTGTACTCACTTTTGTGAGATACTGTGTATATATATATATATTCTTTTTTTACACACACACACACACACACACACACACACACACACACACACACACACACACACACACACACACACACACACACACACACACACACACACACACACACACACACACACACACACACACAGTGGAGGAATTCCTTTAAGCCAATTGTGGATGTTGTGTTATTTGTATATTTGTACCTGCGTTGCTTTGGCTGTGGTACTTGAAGAGCTTAACCAGCACAGGGGAGGGGACCACCAGGAAGTCCCTGAGGGAGGTGGTGGCCGAGTGGGCCACCACTGGAAACCTCTCACACAGATGCCCCAGACCCTGGGAGACGGCAGAGAGAGAGAGGGTGACAGGAGTGGTACACGAAAGAAAAGTATTATGTACTCAAACTCTCCCATGCATTTATTGAGCTGTGCTATATAAAAGATTTGTATTGATTGTTTTATAGATCTGTGTTTATATGCAACCAAATAAACACAGATTTAAACAAACAAAAAGAAACAACCAAAAAAGACTGACATATAGATTATGGAACAGTTTACATTTTGGGAGAAGGGTCACAGCATTTACAAAAAATAAAAAATTATCATTGAAAATTATGGAAACTAGAGTGACAATCTGTGTCATCGTTTGGACAGGGTGCATTACCTGGAGGCAACAGATGAGGAGAGGCATGTGAGCAATGATGATCTTGCTGGAGGTTTTGGACTGGAGCTTCTCGGAAAGTTTGGTGCACAGGTTCTCAGCCCCTGCGTACAGAGACGGCGGGAGTAAAGATCCAACGGTCAACATTGATACCAAACCCCAGCATCCCTAGTCTATATGTGACGCAACGCAAGCACCACGGCCCTGCCAAGATCAATTACCCTGCTCGTCTTTGACCGCCCACACCATGAGGTCCACGCAGGCGGCGTTGGCCTGGCAACGAAGCTTTAGCAAGCTCGCCTCCCCGAGCGTCCCCCCCGTGTCGTGCAGGACGCGCTGCAGCTCCGACTGACTGCTGCTGAACTCCTCCAGAACAAAGTCGTGCACCTCGCGCACGAACGCCGGCTGCAGGGCTGAGTCATAACCAGATAGCACACATTTTGTGTTCAAGTGGAAAGCTACCGCAACAAAACAAATCAGAACTACATGGGTGGTGGAAATGTATACTTTCGCTCATTTATCGACACTTTGTTTACCGTACCATATGCAGAGAATTAACAGACAACAAAGTACATCAGTCTGCTGTGTTACCTTTCATGTGGTAAAGGGTGTCTCTTAGCATTTTAAACACGCAGACATAGAGCGGGTCGCTGAAGGTTTTGTAATAGAGGTTGGTGCCTGGATTACTCTGTGGAATAAATACAACACATAAATATCAGTAAAAAAAAAAAAAAGACATATTGTGAGAAATTGTTCATGACTCCGCTACACAGTTAGCAGTACACTACACACCTCGGTCACCTCCAGCATTGTAGCATCCAGTGACTTTAGGAAGGACTCTGAAACAAAATCCTTCACCTGCGTAAGAAAGAAACCCAAATATGAACTTTTGGTTAAAGAAAGAAATTTGTTAATTTGTTGGGGCTTTTTCCCAGTGTTATTTTCCCCCTTTGCAAGATTCAACCTTCCATGGCAGTTAGCATTGTGGTACTCATGATGTAACATTTTGAAATGGGAGGACCACACGGGTACCATACCATGCTAAGAAGCTGTTTGAGCAACTGTACTGGCACCTCCAGCTCCTCTCCACCTCCTCCCAACAGCAGAGGAGACATGGAGAAACTGGAGCTGACTGTGGTGAAGAATTGGTCCGGGTCTACAGTGCTACAGTCCGGGAAATAGGCACCTGGAAGGACAGATAACAACAGGTGTGGCTATACAGAATACAGGCATGTGAAGATTTATCAGTATATGAGGAAATAAATGTGTGTCCATCTCACCTGTGCACATTTTGTGAGAGAAAAACACTTTATGGCATTCTATATATTGTATTGCTGCATCTTCATATTACAAAAACTAAATTAATTGCATTCCAAAACTATTACTCGTAATGTGTGAGTATATCGTTTTATTAAAATAGCCCTTTGGGGGCATTAAGATTTAATACAGAACCTGTGCGGAGTGAGGAAGTATTACCCAGGCACTACTTCTGTATTGTGTAATCAAAATAGTGGGCGCTGAAGCTGGAACAGTATTGAGAGTAAAATACATGATAAAATAATCTGCAAGTTGCAGTTGATCCTGTACCTTCAAAGAGGTGGGGGCCCGGTGTTGTGGGGGAGCAGGGCGAATGACCTCCAGGGTCTGAACTGACCTATAAGGATGACATATATGCATAAGTCGTCATAATTATAATTTCATAATAATAGACTCTGAACACACAAAATGAAAACAGATACCTTTTAATTTCCTTCATTCTCTCTTTGCATGTGTGGTTGAGAACCTCAACCACGCATGCATACGCACACACATCCACACACCCCAGACCAGTGTAGGAAAGCAACGTTTTGAATGTATGCATGTCTTTTTCTCCTGTATAAGTTCCAGGGCAATTGTCTATGTTGCATTACAGATCAATATTCAATGACTCGAATACATTTTGTATTTAGGAGGCGAAATGCCCCAATCCCCCTGTTAATTTCTGACCCTGCCCCACTCCCACACACACCTGCGTGGAAACATCCAAGTTGGTGCCTGTGCGTCTGCGTAAAGTGTCCGTCGGGCACACGGTCAGCAGTGATGAGGGCAGGATGGAGCGGAAGTCATTGAAGGACCTCCGCCGCACGCCTTCCGTCTCCTCCGGTACCTGGCGGGCCTGCGGGGAGTCTCTGGGGAACAGCTTGGACAGCAGCGCCTCGTTCGTGTTGCTGTAGCGACCGAACGCACGCATCACACCAATCAGGCACGGGACAGTGTACCTGCACAGGTAAACTGTAGGGAGAAAGAACAGGTCGTCGTACTGATTCGGTGTGTGGGCGTGTACGTCTGCGTGTGCGTGTGTGTGTGTGTGTTCACCTTTATCATGGTTTTCTGGTGTCTGACACATCTCCTGAAGACCCTGCATGACTTCCATGACAGCATCCAGAATCTGGTATTGGAAATGCATGGAGCTTAATCACTGCAATTAGCTGCACTTATTAGCTACAATTAGATGCTCTAAAATAGAGCAGCCAGCTGCATTGTGTTGTGTGCTCTGTTGAAAACAAGAGGCCTTCTACAGCGATACCCAGAGCTCACCCACCTGCTGTCTGGAGTCTGCGTCACTCTGGGCCACATCGGACAACAGGGTTACGAGGCAAAAACTGAAGTTCTCCGCAACAGGAAGAGACTCTAAAGAGAAAAAAAGAAGATATCAATAGAGAGCTGACTGGATAAACTTGGAGAACGTGTAATTAAGTGATGAATAAGCCATTAATACCAAGCTCATTGTATATGTATCTATTATTTAGTCAAACGAAGGACAGAAACTGGAAATTCACTGGAGCTGGGAAAATGCAGGGTAGTGTCAGTAAGTGTCATAAAGTGTCAGTATTTTAAAACACATTTAATGTAGATATCTAGCACCTGACTGACGAAGCGGTAACACAAATGAAGGATTGCAGTTTTTAGAATAACAGTTAATAACATTTACTCCTAGGTAGGTGTAAGAATGAAATGGTGACATTAAACTGAAAACAAACTATATACAGTAAAACACATGAAAACAAAATGCTTAAAAAGAAAACATTCCCCTCACCCCTTCCTTTTTTCCCCAAGCTCTCCTCGATCCATTGGACCCGCGGTAGACCCTTCAGCAGGCCCAGCAAGTAGGAAACAATTATGTCTTTGTGCTGCAAAGAAAAAAAAATCAAAACACTGCACTTGTTTGCACAAGGTGGTAATTATTTTCAGCAAAGACTCATCCATTAATGAGTCTCTATCGGATACTACTACTACTACTAGTAGTACTTTTATGAGTTCTACATATATTTCAAAAGTGTTGTAAAACTACTAAAAGTGATCATTTAATCGTCACATACCATAAGTGTTATGCTTAGCATGTTTAACCATCAGCCTAATCTGATCAAGATAATAAGATTACTCTGTGCGTGTGCGTGTGTGGCTCTTGTGGAAGTCACTAAGTGCAGCCTGTGACATTGCATTGCATGTTATGTACATCATACTAGTACTATAAAACCGGTACTTGTTAACAGAGAACACGTTTCGTTAGTCTTTGGTTACTAAAATCAAATATACCAAATTAATCCCAGCAGACAGGAAATTCTAAATAATTTACACACACACTGCTAGGTTACAAAATACAGACCATCACCTACCTGTAATTCAGATTCCACGAGGAACACAGCCAGCGCAATGACAGCATCTCTGCGTCGCACATCCAGAGTGAACACCCCACGTACCTCTACTGGACACATGCATTGTAACTTTTGGACCTAGAGGAAGTCAAGCAAATCACATCGGACATAGAAAATGACATCACAGAAACATTATGTTCATACTTAATATAATGTGGATATGAAAATCCGTAGTCTAATGGTTAATTGTGTAAATGTTCCTTCAAGGACAAGATTCAGTATATGATCTTCCATGCAACATGTAGTCGCCGGTAGTCTAACCTGTTTGACTGCAGTGCGCAACGCTACTGGTGAGATTGGAACACTATTTAAATCTTAAGTATGAACGATGCTACACACTTTCTCACAGGAATACAAATGACATCGCAACGGAACATATCCATGTCATACTACATACAATGCACAGCTGTCAAACGTAGCCTGAACCTCAGCTTTACACATCAGAAACGACACTGCCTGTGCGGAAGCGAAGTGCGTCGAGTCTAAACAACCCTGTTGCTGCATACTACTGCAATCTGTCCTTTCTCGAGCGATCTCTTCATTCTTCTTACCTTTTCAAGAGGCGCAGGACGGTGTACAGCTAATGAGCGGGCCAGTGATAGCACCGTGTTAAAATAAAAACCCCTCGTTCCACCTCCCAAAGCAGACATTGTAAGGTTCACCCCAGCATCGAGGTAAATTGACCTGGAGAGGAGAGAGTCTAAGGAGTGCTTTTGCTGAAGCTTTCGGTGGCCGTGGCGGGGATAGTATCCCGCAGTACGGAAAGCCAGCCAGTACAATATTAGTATAGCTGGATTTTACGTAATATAGTACTAGCCGTTCAATTTGACATTGATTTAAAAATCTTTACACTTTATACATGCAAATGGAATAGGTTATTGGATGGTGACAACTGGGAGGTTTATAATATTCGTTCGAAGGTGCAATTGACAACAAGCAGTGACGTGACCGGAAGTGTTTGACGGAAGTGTCTCGTCGTCAGCTGATATAGCTTAAAGCTTCGGTCAAAGGTCTGTACAGTAACATTTTATATGTAGTGATATTGTTTATGTCAGTGCACCGTTGTGTGTCGATGTGAGCCAGTGTTATAGGTGTGGTGGTTCCCTCCTTTCATAGTAAACACTGTTTGTGTTAGCTTCAAGCTACAACAACCAGTTGCCCAGGGACAGGATTTACATTTGAGTCATGCTCGGAGTCAATGTTGCAACGTTGTTTTACGCTACTTAAATTACACAAGGACCTAAATGTCAATATCATAGGATTATTCCAACTTTTAAGTTGAACAATTCAGAGAGGGGTTACCTAACGTTGGGCGGTAGGCGTTGAAGAGGTCGGTCTACCGTTACCTTTCCTACTGTAAGTGACTCATCTTTACTTTTAGGTAGTGTTACTATCCTGCATATTATTCGTTTGCAAGTTTGTATAAAATAAAGCTATCTCCTTCTGACGGCTTCCTGTCTGTTCCTTCCTAATCTGTGTTCAGATGGCTTATCCCAAATCCAGCAACCCGTTTGCAGATGATGATGGAGAGGAGGGAGCGTATGGGTCCGACGTCGGGGGAATCGATGACAACGATAGAGGAATGAGTGATGCTGAGAGGCGTCAAAGACACCTGCAGCAGGAGGTAATGCGCACAGCCCAGTCTGCGGTGGACAGCAGCCACCGGTCCCTTGGCCTCATCTATGAATCAGAGAAGATGGGTGTGGACACCGCAGAGGTATGTTACGAAACGAATCCGTGTAGCAATTATGTATGATCTGTTATAGACAAAAACTAGCCTCATGCGGCCTCTCCTTTTCTTTTTGTTAGGAGCTGATGCGTCAGGGGGAGGCTCTGAAAAGGACAGAGAAGATGGTTGACAACATGGAGGAAGACTTGAAGACCAGCCAGAGACACATCAACAGCATCAAGAGTGTGTGGGGTGGTCTTGTGAACTACTTCAAGGCAAAGCCAGAAACCAAGCCACCGCCTGTGCAGCCCAACTCATACCAGGCTAGCGACAAGTAAGACTCAATCTCCTCCTCATTAAGACATTTACACTAGTATATGTTATGATATATCTTTCTTGTAATATATGTGCTTTTATATTCATATATGTGATAAATGTGGGGGTTGTTTCCTAGCAATTTACTTTGCATCCTATATTTTGTCATTTCTTTATTTCCCATTTCCATGATGAAGTTGCCCTTTTACTAGTCTTTAATATATACCACCCTGATCTACGTTTTTTTATTAGTATTATTAAAAAAAGCTTTTCTATCTTTCTAAGTCAAAGTCAACCTATCTAATTCAAAATCGTTGCCAGAATTGTTGATGCGCCATTTGCTTTGACATTGACTGCCCATCCCTCCACAGGTTAGCCATGCTTATCTGTTTACATTTTGTTTCATGTGTAGATTACAGAGTGCCCTGTCCTCCAGTCGAGGACATGAAGATAAATACCAGGCCAGTCACCCCAATCTCAGAAATGTCGATACAAGAGGTGAGAGGTTCATAGTACATGCACTTTCATTCTGTGTTAACCTTGGTAAAACCTGGGTAACATTAACATGTGTCTTTTAAATTAAAGGATTTGGAGCTTCTGCATCAGTAGACAACAGCCCATCTGTACAGAACGGTCATCCTAAGAACCAGCATCTAAGGGCAGTTCACCAGACCCTGGACAAAAACCTAGGTACGGAAAGCCCTTTTTCTAAAGTATATTTAAATGGTATTAAAATGGACAGGGCCTGTTTAACGTGATACATGTTGCTGTTATATTAAAAACAGCTTGGTCTTACCCTAAAGCTGTTCTGTGCGTCCTACTCAGATGATATGTCCCTGGGTCTGAGCAGACTGAAGGGCTTGGGATTGGGTCTGCAGTCCGAGATCGAGAGTCAGGACGACTCGCTAGATTCTCTGCTGAACAAGGTCGATAAGATGGACCTGAAGATCAACAACACCAACCAACAAATCAAAAATCTCAAATAAAACCGACTCCATACAAACTTTGAGAGACAGAAATAGATGGCCTCTTTATTGCTGGGTATCAAAGCTGTCCATTGTTGAATGACCTAAATATTATTTTATATAAATGAAAAATGCACATTGTTATAAGCTATTTTGCTTTTTTGATTACATGGAGTTTCCTTTTTTTAAATTCCTGCCTACTAACACAGGCGGTTTTGATGCCTAAAGCCCATCTGTCCGTTTTAAACTTAACAGACTATTATTATGTATGCATGTCTAGTTAAACTGAAATACTTATGACTCTACTCAATTTAGTACATTTACTCTCACTTTCATTTAAATTGATTCAAGGAAAATCAACTGGTTGAAAATCACATTTGATTTTGTTTCAATAGTTTAGAATGAGATGTATAGAAACTATATGCATGTGCTCATGCTCCAGCAGCAAAAACACAACTATTACATGACCACATTACTACCCGGTAGCCAGAAAGTTGTTTTGCTGCTACGAATGTTTTTTATGTCTGTTTATCTGGGATAGACCCCCATAATGATTTTAACAAACCAGAAATCTTACTAGCATTATTTGAACATGTTATGTTTTACTTAATAACTTTTGCCTTACTAAACCTTTTTTTTGTGCCTGCAATAACCATCCCCAAAATGCATTTTCATTCCCCATTTTTGATTAGTTGTATTAGTTTTCCAGTGTGATTGCATCACCTTGCATTGTAGTGCATGTCTTTTTAATATGTATTTGTGACGTGAATAAGGGGATGTTTGTGAGGCATATATAATGTGAACAGTGGAGCTGCATTCTGTGAATATAAAAAGTTGAATTTCATAATGAGACAAACACTTTCACCGACCTACAAGAGGAGACTAGAGAAACCACTGCCTTGCTGAAATTGAAGGATCTGCTGTTTGAAAACTATTAAATAGCATTCTACAAATTGTCTTTGTTTCTTAACTGAGCCACCAATACTTACAGATTAACATTAACAACATTATTTTAAAAGATTGATTATTAAGAAAAAAACTGAGTATATAAATGTTCTGGAAAATAATTCAGAAAAAATGATTATTTCATGACATTCTTAAAATCTACAATTTCTGATTAACTCCAGTTACACTTTGAAGTGCAGCTGAGTTTAAAATTAAAAACAAAAAGGACCACTAGGTGACACCCTAGTCTCATTCTCAATATGGAGCTATTTTTTTATACTACTACATTGAGTGATGATTTCTTGTCAAAATGAAGATTGCTCCTTTGAAACGTGATACAGATCTATACAGATTTTGTACAAATCCAAGATAGTGTTATATTATCGTGGTTGATCTCGTTTTTGCTTCTTTCTTTAAAAGTTTAGGTAAAATGTACACCTAGCTGAGCCTCCACCGCTAAATACAGCCCCACCAAGTATAGTGATCATTAGTAAGCCTTCTTTTTAAACATATGGCTCCACGGCATTGCTTTGTCTTTCTCCCTTCTTTGTGATCCAGCAGAATTAAAATGACCACTACTTGATGGTAGGTTCTGTCATTAATTGTTCAATGGAGTCGGAAGACTGTGTTTAGCTCTGCAGTATTCCAGCTGTGTTGCTGTATGTCGCCTGCATCCCGGTGCGGTGGCGGCTATTCATTATCATTCCTCTGAGTTAGTCCAGCTGCTTCCACAGGGCAACGCACAGGCCCTCATTAGGAAGCACCGTTAATTACAGTAGACGCTGGCAAATACACACTTGCACACACAAAAAACCTCACTAGTGTAGTCCCTCCATCTATATCTGTCTGTTTCTGTCTGACAGCCTGCATACCTGTCTGTCCATCTGTCTGTCTGTACGTATATCCATCTTATGTAGGCCAACACCCATTCTATACTTGTATATGTATCTGCATACTTAAAAAGACCCCCCCCCCCCCCCCCCCCAATTGTTTTTTATATAAACTACTTTATTTATATTAAGGAACAGGTCTATGCTGGAGCGCCAGCATCAGTAAGCGGAAATGCCCTCTCCCTGTACGCCGCGCGCGGGGCTGGGCGGTCTTTGAACAGCTGTCTTGTCGTAAGCAAACAATGGCAACGCTGCGACAAAGGCTGACAGTGATGGAATGCCGCTCTTTTCAGCGGGCATAATCCCAGAACACACTGCTGTCGGAGCCCATCAGGCACTGGGCCAGAGACAGGCCTTCCTGCCCTTTGGACAGCGGGTTAGCGGCGCTGGGCCACGGCCGACATGGGGTTAAAACCAGCTTCAGAGGAGCTGCACGGACTGACAGGCCAGCAGCACTGTATTGCCACTGTTGTAGTACGAGGAAAGAAAGGGTTGTGCTGACCGAGGGGAGTCTGGGAGGGGAGGGGGGAGATGAGGATGATGATGGCAGATGGATGGGTGGTGGTGGGGAGGGGATGACTCAAGAGAAATTGAGAGAGAGAGAGAGAGAGAGAGAGAGAGAGAGAGAGAGAGAGAGAGAGAGAGAGAGAGAGAGAGAGAGAGAGAGAGAGAGAGAGAGAGAGAGAGAGAGAGAGAGGGGGGGGGGGGGGGGAGTTCAGGTGGATGTTTTACTCTGAGACGTAACCAGCTCCACAACACTAGTTCGGGTCAGTCACCATCATTTCCAGTGGTTAGTGGTTTCAAGCACATGCATGATCACAAGTATGAATCAGGAATCAGCATGTGGCTCAGAATTGTATAGAAACAGCCAGTCAAATAAGTTATGTCTTCATTAGCTCATCTGAAAGCAACATAAGGTTCAGTCTTCAGAACTTTGAAATGATCTTTATTGAACCCATAGGAATAATACAATTCTGCAAAGAGAAAAGATTTCACCATCATAGTGGAGGCTGAAACATTGTCAAGTCACGTGACCTGTCAGTGTACCAGAAGAACATGGGGTGCTTACAGGGCGAACAGTTTAACTCATTCTTACCTCACCTTCTGCCTGTCTAAACAAACCCTAAATTATAGAAAAATACCCCAATATTGTACGCACAGGGTGATTTCATAGACATTCACATTCCATTTTTACTACTCCAAGAAATGCCAAGAATTCCACCAAAAATATGTTAACAGATTCATGTTTGCTTTTTGTTCTGAGTTGCCCACTAGACACCCTTTTTAAATGTAATTGGTGCATGTGAGCATGGGTCCAACTCTGAGGATATAATTACATTAGCAACACCAGGTCCACAGCTGCAACTGCTCCTGGGGAAAACCAGCAATGTTACCTGTGGTGTTTAATTATGTTTTGAATGCTTTGAGTTACAAATTATTACACAGGCAATAAAATAAAGATGAAGAAAACAATACAAAGCTTTACTTTAATGTGATACAAGCTATTAATAATAAAACTATTGGTGATTCCAAGTGATCATGACAGAAAGAAAAGTGGCTGTATATTTGTTTATTTTTCACTAATTAACAGTGTACAAGAGTATGCAGTGCTACCCTAATAATATCCTTGCTTGCTTGGAAAGAAAATAAATAAATACACATAAACAATGAAAAACATGGCAGGGTTTTCTTTTTAAGTCAAGGCGGATCGTTCCCCGGAACCTGAAACCAATCCTCCAGCGAGAATAACAGCCAGAGACATGTGCTCATTGAGCATAGGCTGTTATTTAGTGGACATGTTAAACACACAGTAGTGGGCTTATGTAACACAGTAACCGCTAAAGTACTCTGGCTGTCCTAAAGAACTGTGTAGGATGAGGGAGGAGATGGAGAGTCTGCTAATGAGAAAAGGGAGTGAAGCAACAAGCCGGCAGCTACTCTACAGCTAGGGAGCAGAGGTGTGACTTTTGCAAGACGCAGCAGTGTTATTAAAATATCCCCTTTAAAGCCAATATTTTTTTTGGTTTTCTTTTTTTTTATGAGGTGGAGACAGGGAAAACAAATTAAAAAGTAACTGCGTACAGCCGTGGACAGGTGGAATGGCTCGAACCCGATTTGGAATCTGTTCCACCCTAGCTTATATTACCAATCACAAACACCAAGTGGCTTTAATTTATATTTCACTGTTTGATATCTACATAAACAGCCTTGTTGACGGCAGGTATTGAGCCAAAAATCTATGGGTGGGGGGGGCAAAAACTCCATGTTGAAACCCCTGAGAGTCGATTGATTTGACACACATTCAAAGATGGCATGTACATTCAGATGAAAGGGATTTGTTATGATCAATGTGGCAAAATGCAAAATTAAACGAAGACATGGAAACGAGGATCTAGAAAAAGAAACAAACAAAATAAATGGGTGGGTATACACATAATCATTGCTATAGAGACACATACACATTACACGTAAAAACTCGTAAGTAGAAAATGTATAAAGCAAAATAGTACATTTATATATTTATACATTAAGCATCAAATGCAGTTGCATTATTGGAGGTAGATAGCAAAGAGTCAGAGGTAAAAATGCATATAGGCATTTCTGTGCTTTGGAGGAGAAATGGAAATATTTGTGGCTGCAGAAAAATATTGCTTTCTAAATGCTAGAACGTCTGTGTGCTTATAATTTCAGGCGTATTCGTAGTGTGTACAGTACAGAGTGTGAGGCAAAGTAGAAAAGTGGCAGGACACTGCTGATCTCCTGGGGGGGTGGGTCCCGTCGTGTGGACTGGCTGGGGGGGGCTTGTTGGTTGGGTTATTGGGTCTTACAAAAGGGACTGACGGTCATGACCCCATGAACCACGTCACTGCGTGCACGTACTTCGGAGAGGAATGGGGGGGTGTTGGAGGCTGCTCACACAAACAGCAGCGAGTACGGCGCACAGTGACAGCCCTCGGACGAAGACTCCCGCACCCAGGAACCATGGCACCCCGGCACGGACGCCGCTGCCCAGAAGGTCCTGCAACATGGGTCATCATGATTTTCGCTACTGCCTTTTACTCTGTGCATATTGTACTATTACTGCTGCGACAATGAACATGCCTCAGGTGGATTAACTTTCACACATTGAGATCTGGCCTAATTTTTCATCCCAGGAGAAGAGAGTCCTTTGACAACGTTTTATCAATATAATTTGTAGTAGGAATGCTAGGAATGTTCTGTCCGCCCACGGAAACTTTAATCTCCCAATGTCACAAACGCTTTCCTCTTTTATAGGAAATTAGCAACAAGTAATAAGCAAATGTCGTCTTCATGGTGCGTCTTTGGTTAAGCTGCATGGCTCACCTGGTGCTCTCGATGCCATCTCCGCTGCAGCGGTCGGTCTTGGACATTGCGTCGCTCTGGCATTCTGCACACACCAGTCGCTCTCGGACCAACTGGGCGCTCCATAGTTTCAGTTTGCAGGCGGCACTGGACTGTTTAACCCGCAGGTACACGCAGTAACTGTGGGCAAAGTCCAAGAAAGAACAGAATGATAAATGTGTGCAAGCGTTATTCAAGGTGTATGCCGTCCATCGAAATCCCCTTTATTTAATTATTTTGTTTTTTGCAACCAACCATTTTGTTCTTAAAATCAGAGAGATAGAGTTTCAAGCTGAGACAAGGTCACACAGCTGCTTGTTGTGGTTTTATGCAGAAGCCTACACCTCATAGTACCAAACAACATAATATATCCTACTTGTTGAACTTCAATGTTATCCTCCAGAATCACATGCCATTGCAAACATCTTCCTATTCTGACGTTCCCAGGTCCAGTGGCCGCCCAGCCAATTAGGTTACCTTTGATCGAGGCCTAATAGCAGAAGGCAGACGCGAAAGCTTGGATCTGTTTATCGTTTCAGCAGGGTCACGGCAGGCAAAGACAACCTTCTACCAAGCCCCTAACTGTGCTTCAAAAACAACGATTAAAGCTTGTTTTCCAGTTCACTGTAACTTTTGGCACAGACCTACAATTCTTTTTGCCGTGTTTGTTTGGTCTGTGATTCTACTGAGTTATGGCTAAACACCATCCCCAGTGGGATGTCAGGACCAAAGGAAATATAGCTCTTACTTAGCATTTCTCCCTGAATGCTCCCTCAAGACCCTATTAACAATTTCATTTGCAAGGCAGCACCTGTCCCTGGGGCTTGCAAGAAGACATTGATGCCAGATTGTGTTTCAATGTTTAGAATGGTGAAACGTAAAGAGTCTTGAGGGAAATATATATGCAACAAACAACAACAAAAAACATTGCACCTTATGAACTTTATTTTTACGTATATTGTTTAACTTTTTTGTTTTACTCTTAAATTGCCATGGTAATCCCAAATAATCCGATTATCTAAAGATACTCTAAATCTGCTGTGCTCTGCATACACTAGAGTGATGTTATGTGCCTGTATTCACAGAGTATCTGTGAATAATAAGAATCCTTATTACTGTAAGAATGTTGTACGGATGATTGTAAGGATGTAAGGATTCTTATTATTCTTATTAGGGATTGGTAATGCCTATAGTTAAACCCCAACTGCGCAAAGGTTTTTGTCAACGACATTTGTATTCCCGGTAAGCAGCTCCAAAAAACGTTTGGTACCATAGGGGGCGCTATCCCCCGATGGAGGACAATTTCAGATTTTTTTTCTGGACATTTCATGTCTAGCTAAGGAGGTAGGGCATAGTATCAACACTGCCATTGTTTGATTCCCTCTTAATGACACTAAAAATCACCCACCAAATCTCATCTGATACATTAATACAAAAGTAGGTTTAAAACCAAACACTTGTAAAAATGCTTTTTAGTGTAACGGTGTTGATAACTTTTTTTTATTACTTTTTTTATTATATATTTTATTCGATTAATGTTTTTGGATCAGAATTCTTTGATAAAAAAAAAGGAACATCATGAATGTGTTTGTTTCCCTGCTTTAATGGTCACGTCTAGCTCAGCTTGTAGACCATAGCATTAACACTGCCATGGAGAATGGTTCAATTCTCACTAATCAAAGAATATAAAAACCAAACACTTAGCTGTTTAGTCCGAAAGGTACAGATTACTTTTTTGGAATACATTTTTTATAACATTTTTTGATAATGTTTTTGATCATTTTTAGGGATTACTTTTTTGGGAGTACTTTTTAGGATTACCTATTTTTTTATACTTTTAGGAATAGGTTTTTGGATAATTCCTTTGGATAATTCTTTGGATACCTTTTTTGAAATACTTTTCCGATTATATTCTTTGCAAAAAAAATAAAAGAACAACCTGACTAAGTGTGTTTTCCTCAATTTGCTGAGTGATCCCATAGCTCAACTAGTAGTGCATACCATTAACGGTGCCAAGGTCAGTGGTTTCGGTTCCCTCTGTCTTTATGACACTAGAAAGCATCCACCAAATGGGTTTGTTTGTTTGTTACATTTATATGAAGTAGGTTAGAAAGTAAACACTTGTAAAAAAGCTTCTTAGTTTAAAGTTACAGATTACGTTTTGATACATTTTTGGTAAAAATAATGACACCATGACTATGTTTCCCTTTTTTTCCTTTTCCTGTCTAGCTCAACTAGTTGTCTTAGTTTTCTAAATACTTTCTAAGTATTTCTAAAACTTTAAAACCATAGGCAGTCTTTTTCCCCAGCATCTGTCAGTGGACAAGATGTTTATATAAAATCAACCTAATGCTGTCATCCGTGGTTAATGGAACACATGTATGAGTCATGTCTCTTCCATCCCCTGTAGCTCTGTGTCTTAGGCAAAATAAAGGTATCCGATGTCCACTTTAATCGAAGTGAAATGCTCTGGCCTGCCAAAAGACCGGCCCTGGTTGTGTGTGTGTGTGTGTGTATGTATGTGTGTGAGTATGTGTGTGTGTGTGTGTGTGTGTGTGTGTGTGTGTGTGTGTGTGTGTCTAAGTGCACTAGAGCACGCCTGTGCTTGTACCACCGCGCTCCACAATCAGCACAGCTCCAAGATCAGAATATACTGCAGATATTCAACAGCAGTGCTCATCTTCTACAGTCAAAACAACCTCAAGCTGTAGTTTGAGGTCACCCTGGCCTTGGCTTTCCCATGACATCATCATCTATGAGTGAAAGTAGTGTGTTGACGTTAGCGTTCGCCATCGTGAACATCAGAAGCAGGTGGCTCAGTAGTCGTATGTTTGCGTTTTGTTCCCTACCTGGCCTTCTCCTCCTTCATCAGCATGTGTGGTCGCCTCCATGGGTCCTTGAAGATCCGCTTGAAGGAGTCAGGCAGGAGTTTAGCCACCTCTACAATAATATAAAAAAAACACAAAAAATATAAATGATCATATCTCATCGTGAACAAAGATACTAAAATAATCGTATTGAAGTTAAGAAAAAGTTTAGAAAAACAAACTAAGAATGCATTGTTGCTTGTTTACTCAAGTAGACTTAAGATACAACACTTGTAAGCAATTATGTGGGTTTCTTTGACTGATAAAACCATGTTGTTCCAGACTCAAGAAGCTTATCTTGAGTCTGTCAAGTTAGGCCACTAAGTCAACAGTAGGAGAACTTAACAGATGCTTTTGATATGTTGCAGCTGCAGTGAAGACTTAAGATCAGATGTGTGGCAATAGGGGACATTAAGAGGTAAACTATTTCAACTAAAAGTTCACTCTGAAGAAACAGTATCAACCTTAAAGGAATCGCATACTATACTATACTGTACTATACTATAGTACACTTTACTACACTAAACTATACTATACTATACTATACTATACTATACTATACTATACTATACTATACTATACTATACTATACTAACTTTACCATGTACATTTGAGTCACATTTTATAGAATTGCCGTAGTCATCCGTCAGCCTTTAGTAAGTGAAATGCTCTGTGAGAATATCAGTGGGAGGGGCTCTTTTTTGTTACTTAGTTTCAAAATATTGCTCTCTTCTGCCCAATCACTTTACAACCCTGAAATCGTACCTACGTAAGCTTTAATATGCACACACTCAGTCCCATGCAGGAAAACAGCAACTCTCGCCTCACCTTTAGATGTGCTACACATGGCGTTGTTGCCATAGCAGCCCCTCCGCTGCCTGAGGTCAGGACAGGGCGTCCCCCCGTTCCTCGGGGGTACGGACACCTGGCGGCTCCTCTCGGTGCTGCCCACGCTGCAGGGAGACGTGCAGGGTGACCAGGCCCCCCATGAACCCACCACACAGTCAATGGCTGCTGGTAAGAAAGAGAAGGAGGTAGATCAGCTGACACATGGAGGGAGAGGCAGAGGAAGCCTGCCTACACTATGAACATTAAGTAAAGTGGCTAAAAACACTCACACTGTATATTTGTACACGCTTGTTAAGTCCATCAAAGTGTTTCATGTTGTGCGACGTGTTGATTGGGTTGATGTTGCAGCGCAGAACATAACATCAGCCAATTCCATCTCAATAAACGAAGATCCCTAGGGAAATGCGCAGTCTAGTACTTCTAATACATAGGGCTTTTTGACAACAATGATTTCAGATGTGTTTATTGTTTGCTGTTTCTTTCCACAATAACAAATAAAGCATAAACATACATACACATACTCAGGTAAACCTACAAAGAGAGCTGCAAAGGCAGAACACATCAACATATGTATACATGTGACACATGCACACATCACAAGATGAGTGTGTGTGTGTGTGTGTATGTGCGCACGGTGTGCGTGCATGCGTGTATGTGTGTGTGTATGTGTGTGTGTGAGTGTGTGTGTGTCTGAGAGACAATGAAAGGGATCGTGAAAAATAGAGGCAACTGAGACAAATGAGATGGGAGAAAGATGCGGATTATGAGGAGAGAAAAAGAAAGAAGGAAAGAAAGAAAGATATTGTAGGGGGGGGCTAGTAGAGCGCTTTCAAGGGGCCGCCCATCTCTACAGATTCCCATGGTCCCACTGGGGGTGGGGGGGGGGGGGGGGGGTGTCTCAGTGACACGACCGATCCACAAAGCCACTGTGGAATCTCTGCATTCCTGCACATTAGTGCTGCCCACCTGACACTCGCCTTTCCCAGATAGCCACACACACACACACACACACACACACAAACACACACATGCACGCATGCACACACACACGCACACATGCTAAGACACACACACACACACACTAATTCATACATAGAAGAGCAAACCCGCACACACACACACACACACACACACACACACACACACACACACTCACAAGCACACATAAACGCATGTGAGCAAATAGCATGCCTGCAGACACATATAAGCACACACACACACACACACACACACACACACACACACACAACTCAAAGCATCTATCAGATAAATCTGACGCCTTGGGTTTGCCGCCCTGGCGCCTATCCCCTTCCAGACACACAAGACCCAGGGACTCCCCCCCCCCCCCCCACTTATCCACCCAGTGTGACCCACACATGTGGAAGCTACCAGCAGGGTCCTATCAGCTCCCCAGGCTGCTCTCCCACTCCTCTTATCCTGCTTCCTGTCTCCCCACCTTTCCTTCCCCTGCTGTATCTATGGGCTTCTTCACACGGGCAGGCAGGGGCCGTTGGCGGCCGGTGGGCTCTGTACTGCCAAGAGGGTCGGGTGGTTCTCGCACACTCAGGGGGAAACAAGGGTATTACCCTGCTGACCCACCCACCCACACACACACACACACACACACACACACACACACACACACACACACACACTCACAACTATACACACACCCTCACAACTACACACACACACACACTCACAAGTACACACACACTTACAAGTACACACACATCCATGCACAAACACACACACACACACCATCCCACGCACACTCTTACATATAGCTACACACACACACAAACTCAATCATTACTACACACAGAGACACACACACTCAAGGAATCAGTCACGCTCACACCCTTAACGCATAACTAAACACACATAAACACACACCCACCCACACACACACACACACACACACACACATGCTTACGGATAACTACACACACATAAAAACACACCCACACACACTTAAGCATAAACTACACACACACACACACACACACAAAACACACACATAAACACACCCACACACCCACACATACACACTTGAGCATAGCCACACAAACACTCACAGACACACACACACCCTTATGCATAACCACACACACACACACTCAGAGACATCCCCCCCCCCCCCCACACACACACACACACACACATACACACACTCACACACAGTATGTGTGGAAGTGAAGCCCCCCTGCCTCTGGGATCAGGAGAGGTCGGGGGGTAATTGGGAGACTTTGGTGGTCCCTGAGCTCACTTTCCCCTAAAGCCAGTCCCCCGACGGAACCACCCACCCAGGGAGACGGTGTAACACAGGGGCCATGCAGCCCCTGCTCTGGAGCTGATTAGAGTGAGAAAGTTCCCACTAGGAAACACATGCCACGACCTCTGAACCCAAGAGCCCTACACACAAAAACAAATGGTTGTTGTAGTCAGCAAAGTTGAGCCTTTGTCATTGAGAAAAACTGTTGTTGTCGTTGTCGTTGTCGTTGTTGTTGTTGTTGTTGTTGTTGTTGTTGTTGTTGTTGTTGCTGTGGTTTGCGGAATGTTTGTAGGTTTTATTTATGTCAGAGGATTTAGAAAAAAATAACTGTTTAAAACTGCAAGGCTGCATCATCTATAAACAATGGAAGAAAGTGCACCTGGACCAGATGTGTGTTCAAAAGAAGAAAAGATTAAACGAAAGAAGAAAGGGAATCACAGGATATTTTCGTATGGTTAGAAGATGGGTCTTCGCCAGAATTCTTGGCGGTTGGCATAGCTTTAGAGAAGCAATATTAAACCCGGCATTATGTGAGCTAAATTAATCTGTGTGATCCCAATCTGGTTTCTGCTCTTCCCTTGTCGACCACATTCAGGTCACGCTTGTTACTGAGGAACAAATTGGTCATTGTCTGTCAAAGAAATTTGCCAAAAAAACTCAGAGATAACATGTAACCCTCCACCCTCCCCCTCCCCCCTCTGTCTCTCATTCTTCAAAACTGTCTCTCACTCTCAAAGGTCTGTTACCATTTTAGGGTTCCATAACAAAAGACCCCCCGCATGTCCCCCTTAAACTCAAGTAGCCTGCCTTTATCTTCTTCTCTCTTTGGCACTGTGGAACATTCTGTCTCATTCTCTCTCCCCCCATCTGTCTCTCTTTTTAGTCTCCTCTTTTCGACTACTGCCCTGCCTCCACACCTCCCTCCTCCCCGTCTGTACACCCCCACCCCAGCATCACTTCCAGCAACCGCCCCCTGCATCATTTCCAGCAACCCCTCCCTACTCCTCCTCCTCCTATACCACCTCCCTGATGGAACCCAGATGCCCAGCTGTTCCAAAAGGCCGGGGAGAAAACTCCTACGCTCCACCCCTTGGGCAGCAGACATCCCCGTCTCCCCATCTCCCCGACCTCCCCTCGCCCCTGAATGGAAGGCCTCTGGGCTCAGGGCATTAGGAGAGAGCGTAGGGTGCTCTGTCACACAGGGCACAAGCCTCTTAATAAGCCTTAGACATGAGAGAGGACTTAGACTTAATAACGGGTTCCCGCCTAAACGCTTCCTGCAGACACATAGAGCGGAGGGCCCGAATAAACCGACTATTAGATGGATTTTCTAAGCAAACACAGCTGAGGCTTTTTTGGGGGGATGGATAAAACGATGTATATAAATAAATGAATAAATACATTATACATAATACATTATACATTTATTCAAGTTGGCATTCCAGAAACTTTGCATCACGTGTGTGTGGATGCTACCAACAACGTCAATTTGTATGGTAAAAAGGATATTAGATATTAAAATTGATTTACCCTTCTATATCTGAACTGATACTGTATAGGATAGTTGTAAGACCATTGTCTTAGTTATCACAACCTAGCGCTAGAATACAGTGTTAAAAAAGCAGTAGAACCCAAAAATGGGGAAACTATTTCCTACGGATGCAACATTACCACTTTTCACTGCCCAATACTTCCAAGAGTCCTCAGATTTAAGTTAAAATATTTGCTCTTTTTTTTACATCTGCTATGTTTGACAAGAAATATCTGATTTGATGATGTTTTACTCCCCCAATATTCTTATTTAAAGTCAAAATGGCCAAGATCGAGCCCTTCCCAGTTAGTAGACAGGAGACTTTCAGAATAAAGTCTGTTCTGTCCATTCTAACTGGCTGTGTAACTGTGTGACGCGAACTAGCGTAGCTCGGCTGGCTGGGTGGGGAGAGTGGGAGGGGTTCTGAGAGTGTAGAAAGTACGATTCTTGAAATTAAAGAGAGAGGCAGCATTTTTTATCCATAGAATATACCAGTTACAGAATGTGATTTTATTGAAAACATTATTGAAATCACTGTCGCTCAGCATTGCCTACAGATACGTCCAGGTCGTTTCAAGCTGCGAGCTCGTTGAAACGTTAAACATTGCGACTTTAAACCTTTGGATCGACATAAGTAACGGGTGCATCCCTGCAACAGCTGGCCTGCGTCATCTCTTATAAGCAGACTGCTTCCTCCTCCAAACACAGGGCATGTGTGTGGAGGAGGAAGGGCGTTGAGGAAGGAGAAGGGAGGACAACATCACAGTGTGACAACGTAACACACTCCATGGTTTAAAGATAGGCCCCCGGCGAGGGGAGGCGTCGGGGTGGGACTCTTGAGGGATGAGTAAGCCTCTTGAGAGAGGAGGGGGGTACATTCTCCTGCATATATGATAACAAGCAGACACCAGAGATTCTGCTGAGCCCCCCTGTGGTATCAATCTGAACTCCTGCACACACAGTCTGGACGCTGTATAAGGCCGCGGGAAGAGCACATGGGCCATGAGAGAGAGAGAGAGAGAGAGAGAGAGAGAATGTTAAAACGTTTAAATAAACTGGATGTCTTGCATAATGGAGATGATGGTCATCGTAATGGAGGTGACCAATGGCTGGAGTGTTATTTTCTGACTCACAGATGTTATCCAAATGCAGATGCAGGGGATTATACTCCTACAGAACACACTTATTAATCACCACACTTTGAGCATGTCCACATATACTGGTATCAGGCTGTGATGATGTACACTGGGGTGTGAACCGAATGCCAACCCTCTCTCTCTCTCTCTCTCTCTCTCTCTCTCTCTCTCTCTCTCTCTCTCTCTCTCTCTCTCTCTCTCTCTCTCTCTCTCTCTCTCTCTCTCTCTCTCTCTCTCTCTCTCTCTCTCTCTCTCTCTCTCTCTCTCTCTCTCTCTCTCTTTCCTCTGATGTCCAGCTCTCCAGGCCCTTTACTCACCTGCTGCTGTCAAGGTGCTAATGACGGCCTGTGACAGACAGGACACAGGCACCACATCACACAGCTACGGGATCAGCCTCAGATACAGACAACAGAGCCAAGCCATGGGTGAGACAACATGAGGGGGGGCCACTTCAATGGAGCACTAACCCAAAAGACCTGCGTTGTTTATAGGACGGCAAAGATAAAGACACTCAGGTTGCACGGAGATAGAGTTAGGATGAGAGAGAGAGAGAATAACAGAGAGAGGTAGAAAGAGACAGCGAGAGAAAAAAGAAAGACAGAAAGAAAGGCGAAGGTATTTTTTGGCATCTTGTTATTGTTCCATACAGGGTTCATAGGTCACGGTCAACAAGGTGCCCCCACCCCACCAAGGGGCAGCAGACCAGAACTCTTTAAACGTTCCCCTCTATCCTTTTCTCTTGTTCACCAGTTTCCTCGTTTCCTATTTAAACCAATAAAACTACATAAATACTCCCCCTCTTAACTACTGCTCCTGTTGAGCATAATTTCACCCTCTTTCTGTACAAACAGCACATGCAAGTAAAATAACTGTCGATGTTTACGTTTATTGTATTTTTTCTGACTATGGCTATTTATTATATTATGACTAGGACTATTCATTATATTTGTATACATATGTATTTAACTATATATATATTTATATAAAAGTGCTGCTAAGTGGATTGGTGCCGAACAAAATTTCATTGTGTTTTACTATGCAATGAAAATAAAATTTAATTTAATCTAATCTAATCTAAATATGATAAATTCTACAGTAACAGTGTTATATGTCTGGTTAATAGTGTTTCATATGGACTTTCTGTTGTGTTTTAGTAATCTGGTCAGGGGCCCCACCAACAGGTTGTTCACTATGCAGGGCTAGACTGTCTGGCAGCCCCAATCATGCTAGAGAGGCTGCTAGCTGACCTCAGAGACACCAGCTGTGTTTAAGCAACACAGTGATGAATCAGCACACATCTGACACGGTTCCTGTGCTTAATCTGTAGCTTAGCAGGTACATGATAAGACAGGACTGTCCCTGGATCAGGTTGTACCTGGACTTCTACTAGGTTAGCCTGGAGTCTACAACTGACCTGTTGCATTGCTGCTCTTGCAGCAGCCTTGGGAAAGGAGTCTGTTCTGATATTTAAAATACTCTTACATTAGGGAAGTGTTTCAGCTGCTCAAAGCCCGTTGAATTACAATAAATACTTTAATTCCAGACTGCACTGGGCCACTGTACTGGGGGGCTAAACAACCTATATCATGACAGAGACAGTAGTAATACAAAAGGCTCACTATTGTACTTTAAATGTACCACGCTATTGAGGTACTTTGAAGGTAGTTGGCAGGGTTTTAAGTACTCTTAGTCTGGGGAATCATCTCTATCAGCCATTGTTAGCGTGCACTTAAAGTTGGGCAAGAGTGTAGTTATGAGTTTATCTATGTACTTTAGGTGAACTTGAGAAGTTCCAGTTCACCGATGCTGCCTTATAGTTACCAATTTCAGTGCTCTCTCTCTCTCTCTCTCTCTCTCTCTCTCTCTCTCTCTCTCTCTCTCTCTCTCTCTCTCTCTCTCTCTCTCTCTCTCCCTCTCTCTCTCTCTCTCTCTCTCTCTCTCCATTGCATTTTAAACACAGTAACCCTGACCATCTTTGGAGTCCTGTTCCCAGGGTGTCCATTCCTCTATTTGCCCATATATAGCATTGATTATTAACTTGTGAGACGCCTACAGAGTACAGATAGGGTCTTAAGAGGCTAAATCAGAATTTTCTAGAGTACGATTCATGTCCCCATGAATCGTACTCTAGACCTCCTGACTGGGAGGGAATTAGGACCACATATGTGAGTGATGGTGAATGGTAGTAAATCCCACATACAACCTCACCCCACAACCAACCCTGGGTCTTAGTCATAATCCATAGATCTCATGTTCAAACTGTGACCATGGACACACACACACACACACACACACACACACACACACACAATCACCATCATCGGGTTGAATTGAACACAGTAAACTATAGTAAATTATATCCTATTATTTTAGCAGCCCCACACCAGAGGCAAGCACGCTTTCTAAAGTTGTTCTATTCTTAGATGATATACTACTCGCTATCCACTAACTTCACTATTTCCTACCTGTTTGGAAAATAACGGACCGTGATAATGGGCGCTAAAGGGACAGCTATGTGCAGTATGTCTCACTGTCTCCGTGTCACCTATACGCTAACCATCTATGGCTCTCACTGGGGAACAAACAAGCAACAGGTACTTCTCAAGGGGCGCGAAGCACAAAGAACACGCGGCGTCCCGGATAGCAGCTCTACTTGGGAATCTGGCTCTGCGATATATGTGAACATGCGTGCAAGGACAGACAAGCCTAAAGGCGGAAACTCACCAGATATTTGACAAACACGCTGATAATCATCACAGCAGTCATCTGTTTTCTGACAATAGGTATCACAATAGCAGACCGTTTTTCTCTTGGTGTACTCAAAGCATTCGTTATTCCGTCCAGTACAACAGTTTGGGCTTTCTCTCTCTCCGCAGCCCGCCTCGACTTGGGAAATAATCGCCCAGGTGAAAACCACCAGATATCCACATATGATGAAGCCAAACCCGGGCGAAACGACCCCCTGTGCTCCCATGACGAATTGTCCTTCGCTCAACACTTTGGTCCCTCTCTTGTATTCTCGCTGGCGCCGTAGACTTGAATTGTTGATCGAATATAAGTTCACTCTTCTAATGGTATTGTCTATTCAATGACGGCATGACCTACGACTAAAGCTTTTTTTTTTATCCTCTATGAGACTACCTGGGATTTCAACTAGCATCTACATGTACCGGAGATGCGATGCAGTCTTGGGTTGAGCGCACGGTGCGTACACACTCCTCTCGCAGCCGAACGGACACCGCCCATTGGAGCACATGGCACGGTGGTCGTTGTAGGAAAGTTGAGCTATACAGTACTGACCATCTGCTCTGTCTGTGTGTCTGTCTGTCTCTCTCTCTCTCTCTCTCTCTCTCTCTCTGTCTCTCTCTCTCCCCTACTCTCTCTGTCGCTGTCTCTCTCTCTCTCCCCTACTCTCTCCCCTACTCTCTCTCTCTCTCTCTCTCGCTCGCTCTCTTTCTCTTTCTGTGTGTGTGTGGGGGGGTCTCTCTCTCTCAAGCATTGTTCCCCCTATTACTTAGCTTACAGTAACACGTGCAGGTTATCAATAGGATTATAATGAAACACGTTACAGGAACAGCATCAAGCACAGTGAATTAAAGCAAGATACATTTTTGACGAGTGTTATATATCATTCTCATTGAAAAATATGATTAGTTTGTATTTATTCATCTCATTCAGCACCTTGGATAGCGACTCAAACGGTACATATCAAAAGCTGAATTACATTTCCCTCAGAATGGCAGAGACCATATAGTGTATATTCTTCTCGGAGAAAAATTTTCCACAGTATTGAGGAGAAGAGCCGAGAACAATGGCATTACTTACTCTTCAGTGGCTCTGGTTGGATTGTGTCTCACGGGGAGGGGGTGTGTGAAAGGATACCAGACGAGCGTATCAGAAGGGGAAGGCGGTAGTTTGAACCAAAAAAAAAAGTGCACGTTTGTTGTGTAGTCCAAGTTCCATAGTTCAAAGCTCAAGCCCTCGTTGCGTTGATAGCCTACACGTGAGACGAGATGAGAGATGCTCTAGGATCATGCCGGGTTAGGGGAGAGAGAGAGGAGGTTGGCGGCGATGATGAAAGGATCAAGGCGGGTTCATGAAGAAAAGACCCAGGCCCAGCTCTGACCCGCATATTATTAAGCCCTTTTGTAGCCACCAGGGGCCTCTCGGAACTTTATTGCAAACCTTTTAAATTACAATGATTTTATTATTTTAGCAAATTAAACTACATGAATACGATCGTCTTGCCATAACTACAAAAAAATCACCATCAACTAAAGAGAACAAAACACTTTCAACGTCCTACATGTTTTTAATCGTTCATGTTTTGATCATACGTAAATTCTAGTCAATTCTATCCTTTTACCAAATTCTTGAAAGTTGCAACACACTCATCACACAAGTTGCAGGAAAGAAAGTAAGAAAGAATAAAGGAAGTAGTTGCGTCTTTGTTGGAAACGTTGAGGAAGAGCAACCTTGTGTTCATCATAATAAATGGTGTTTATCCATTTGTCTGCCCACTCTGTCCTGGTTACGCCACTTTGTGACAGTGCGTGTTTATTTGGTAGTGTTTCTTGTGGTTGTTACATTTCATCCAATGAGTCATAGCCTGCACTCCATAATCCTTACCAGCTCTTTAACTACAGGTCAGTCTGTCCACACTGTCCCTTTAACAACACTGTCCATCTCATCCCATTCCATCTGTTATTCTCTGACCCAAGAAACCTTTTCACGCAATTACCAAGAGAACATTACTCATGCTATTTCACAACAGACAATGGTTTAGCAATGTGTGTGTGTGTGTGTGTGTGGGGGGGGGGGGGGGGGGGGGGGGGGGTTGATTGGAGAGATGTGTTTATGTGACTGATTGAGAGGGAGATCAAGGGAGAGACAGAGAGAGAGGAGCGATAAAGACAGAGAGGGAGGGGGAGAGAGGGAGAGAGTTGACTCACCCTATATGGGTTGAAGCCAAGTACAGAACAATGAGTTCCCTGTTTGATTTCCCCCCTGCATCCCCCCAACTGAAGCCCTCTCTATGATTTGTCAAAACATGATATTCTGTGCCCAGAGGACAGAGCAACACAGTAAATAAATACACAAGATAGAAAAAAAAATACTGGAACTAATAATAATTGAATATCACTCACCCTCTCCAGATGCTTATTTTATGTTTATTTAATCTTTCTCTCCTAATATGAAACACTCACTTTTTAAATTAAATACAGATAAGATGTTTGAGTTGCATAAACATTGCTATGATTCATAGACTGAATCTAGAACGTATACTGGACGTACAACACAGGACCTATATTAATTAAAAGTGGTTTACATTTACACCCTGCCTTTGATAATTGGCAGTGGTTAGCAAAAGGCTTTTATTCGTCCAGAAAAATAACAGAAACACTATAGAGACACAGGAATGCAGCAACAATAAATATTAAAATATAGCACACTTAATTTCCATTGAATGCAAGAAATCAAATCCCCCAAGAAAAGATTGTTACAGCAGTTGTTGTTGTTTTTTACATTGAACCAGTCTTTTTTCACTAACTAACTGCGTCAACAGAACTAACACAGCATTCATCCAAGCAGCACAGTAGCCCCTGAAACTCATACATTCATATATAAGATTTAAGAGGCTTTAGATTCATGAAAACATGACTTTTGGAACAACGGTTTCATCTGGAAATGGTACCGCAGGGGAAAGAATAATAGAAGGCACATGAGTGAAACAATTAAATTAAATTAAATTAATCTTTAAAAAGATATTGCACCGAAATATTGAACTGGATTTCTGAATGGGATTGCACACTGCTTGCACACTGCTTGATCCGATCTGTGGACCAGAGCGGTCTGAGAAGATTCTCAAACTGTTTATGTTGTATAGGCGTGCCCCCAATTATAATTACTGTTATTATTATTGTCAATATGAGCTGGTCAACATCTACTCTATGGTCCATCTCAATGAAATGAGCTCTGAAGTCAAGTACTAATACATTATTAATAATACTAATAATTCATAATTTACAATCACAGTGAGTGTCATTTGCCAAAGTCTTCAACCCAAACCTACAATTTTAAAACTCTAGACAGGCAATAGCGTCTCCACCAAAGAGATTTAACATTCAAGTTTCAATAAATACTTATGTATACTATGTTATTACTTTTTCTGTACATATCTTTTCCTTTTTCATTGATAGAATGTGATATTTTACCTGGCACAGGAATAAAATACAGTGAAGCTTTCTGTAAACTGTGATGTTGATATTAATCATAATATTTCTTGTATCAAAATAATTGGCATAGCAGGAACATAAAAACCCTTTAGTTTTAGATGTGGAGGTTATGATTGGAGGTCATGAATGCACTACACCTTAGTCACATGTAGAGAACAAATGTTAGAGACACAGACACAGGAAAGGTCTGCATCAAACACCTGTAATTCTAAGTAAAAGAGCTGTGTATGATTTTAAAATAATTCTGCACACACTACTAACATTTAAGTAGTGGTATGGTTGCCAAGGTTACAGTTTTAGTCTAACTACATTGGTGGTCACAGTACTGGTTATCACGTTGGGTGTCTTACTCCATCTTACCCGCTAGATGGCACTGTCTACATTAAGGAAGAGGTTGTACTGATGGACATTTAATCAGTTTTCCAGACGACATTCAGAACCTTCACCACCTCTTCATATATGATGAAGACTATGGCAACATCCAGACACACTCTGCCCAGCCGGGGAACCGTACCCTTATAGAATCTACAGAGAAAATACGCAGAGGAGAGATAGAGAGAAAAGCACAGGGTGATATGAGCATCTACAGAAAAATCAACTGCTTTAAATCCACACATAAAAATCAACATACAGGAAAATTGTCTTGGTGAACTGTTAAGTAAAAGATTAAGAAAACACATACAAAGCATATATGAATAAATATGGCCAGGAATTATATAAAAAAATATTTAATGCACACATTAAACTGATGGTTAACGATTAACCAATTACTTTGATCATTCGATTGCTTCTTGATTTGAATGCAGGATTAAACCTCACTATCATTTGACAATGACATTGACATGAAATTTTGGAAATGATTTGATAAATGATAAATGATGATTGACTCTGTGTATGTGTACTCACGCTTTCACGCCCTCGTGCTTCAGGATTTTAACGGCACAGTCTGCCGTACTTTTATATTTATGTGCCTCCAGACCCTTGAAAGGAGATAAAGTTAAAGTTTATGAGATATATGCTGGAGGGGTTACAAATAGATTCAGTTTATGAAACCAGAGTAAACCAGTGGTTCCCAACAAGTCCTTCAAACCAAACGTCCCACACATCATTTTAACCTCACCAGCATTCACTGGCAATATAAATATACCTACGTTAACATATCTACATTTACCTTTTAATAAAAAGATGCACCATCATATATGTATAGCTTATAAGTCATCCATGTTGCACAACCCCATCGACATATCAGGCGACCCCAAGTGGGATACCATACCCGAGGTTGTGAAATACTGGGTACACTGCTTCCACTGGTGTAAGCAGTGTAAAGGTGTGGTGTACACGATGTACCTGCATTCTGGTCTTAATGACATCCAGCGGGGTGTTTCCAAACACGCTGGCAGCACCCGCCACAGCTCCAAACAGACCGGTGAGGAACGGGTTGATAGCCTTGTTTGGGTCGTCGCCTGGGGAAAGAAAAGTACAGCAATGCAAGTCAATAGGAAACAATGGGTTTCATCGCACATAATTTAATCACCTGTTGCACAATAAACAGCATACTGTATTTCTCATGCTCGCCACTAGAGGGCGGCATTAGCCCATTGTTTTTTTAGTTCTATGATGTTACATATGGCCCTACTTTATCGTACACACATTTCTACATGCAAATACAATAGGATCCAAATATTGCCTTGCATAAATTAATTTTCTGATAGACCTACGTACTATGAATGTATATGAAAGTATAAAGTATGAACACAAAAACACACCTTTGTACCAGTTCCTGAGTGAGGTCATGATGTAGAAACGGATGGCCTGGTTGGAGCCCTGTTTGAGGACGGTGGCGGTGAGGCCCTGGTATGTGCCTCTCAAACCTGCTCACACAGGAAGCAACACAACCATATTAGGAAGTTATATAAATCCTATCTGTGTGCCCTACCTCAGGATCTCCTGACGGAGAACTTCAGGGTCAAAATACCCCTGGAGCGCCCAATGATAACTAAATAATTAACAATGTTAACATTATTGTTGGGCAGAGTAGTATGGATAGGGCAGGATGGTAGTGCTACGGTTGTTTGACTGAAACCGGTGACGATTCTTTACCTTGGGTTCGGATTATCTCTCGGACTCCATGGTAGAAACCCTTGTATTTGGGATTGGCTGAGGTTTGGTCGTGGATGAACTTGACCTGGTCGTATTCAAGCACAGGAGGGGGGGTAAAACACATACAGGCCTTAGAAAAGTATCTGATGATGCAGAAATGTAATAAATATATTATATGAAATACAAAATGTGACGTTGTATTTAAGTCACTGTGAGGTTCATTGAAATAGTTCAATTTGGATGAAAGACATGAGGTGAAGTAAGGAAATCAAACACATACATGCAGAACCTGATAAACCGCAGGCCCTGCAGCAGGCTTATATATACACTGGACAGAGTACAGGACCACACTGTACCTTGATGGTCTCCATGGGGCAGACCACCAGGACGGCCTCCATCACCCCAGCCCCCAGACCACACAGCAGGCCTCTGGTGCTGTCCAAGCGGCCGGAGGCGTCCCTCGCATGGTTACTCAGGAACTCAAACACACCAAACCTGAAGGACAAGATCAAATATTGAGTAAGGAGGGGGAGTCAGTGAGAGACACACCTTGGGAAACCAGACAGAAACAAATACAATGTGGATTTGTGGTTAGGATTGCACAGTTTGTGAATGCCAATGACTCATATCTTTAGCTTTAGGAATCTTAAAATAATTTACTTTAAACTCTCAGGTTTTTATGATGGTTCAATAGGAATAGAACAACAGGAGGTGAACCTTGAGTTTTGCATTTTCTTTTTATTGAGCTGGCACTAGACTCTTTCCTTGTGAGAGACACACCAGGAAGGAGCCGGGCTTGATTAACTGTTGAGTACCAAGTAAACTGCAACCATGGTAGCCATTTGACAGATTGAACCTTGGAGAGGAGGAGGAGGAGGAGGAGGAGGAGGAGGAGGAGGAGGAGGAGGAGGAGGAGGAGGAGGAGGAGGAGGAGGAGGAGGAGAGAGAGCGCAAGGAAGGGTGGTTAGGACAGAAACGAGAGGGAGAGGGTGAGAGACAAGGGACAAAAGAGAGGGAGAGAGAGAGAAAGAGAGAGAGGGAGAAAGAGAGAGGAAGAAAGAAAGAGAGAAAGCGATAAAAGAGGTAGGGAGGGCATTATTGTTTTTAACAGCTCAGTAATCAGGTAAGAGGATGTCTGATGCGTGAGGAGGGCTATTTATAGGTGGAACTGGATTGTGATGGCAGCACCCATTACAGTGAGGAAGGGTGAGGTTGACAGTCTTGATAAATGCTTTGTTGTGCTGTGGGCTAGCCTCCAGCCTAACCACCGCCTTCATGTTTCAAATGAAATGTGTTTCTAAAGGTTGTCGGACCACGCAGCTTTTGCCGTCCAATGTTTTCTCTCCAAAACCGCATCCATCTTTGTATGTATTCTTTCAAAGGCCCCTCTCTCATGGATTCAGTGACATACGCAGATGCTCTGCTTTATCATGCTGCTGAAAAGGGCACAATTGATGTCAATATAATGTAACACCGTAATATGAACAGCTTTGAGTTTGACTGCCAAGGGGGATGCTTTCCTCACTGACTAACCCCCGAAAACAAACGTTCGTTAACAGTGACAGTTTATACCCCCTTACAGTTAACAGATCATTACCCTTGCCGAAAAGTAAAACCGCCATTGCACTGCTTCAACCTGAATGTGTTCCCCAGATATCCTGTACATTTAAACACACAAAGTGCCAAGCACAGTAAAAAAAAAGAGCCACAGCCTTGGATGAGTCACTCCGGTCGCCAAGGATACGATGGAGCGCTGCCGAATCCTCCATTAGAGGCCCCACTATCTACAAGGTCAGTTCACTCTTTCCCCTCGGTCAGATGGACCAGAGATGAGTGTTGGGGGGGTGGGGGTTGGACATTGGACATTGTCGCTGAAGAAGATGGCAGCAGTACAGGAAGCTAAGAGGTTATTAGGGAAGAAGGCGAGAGATGTAGATGTGGAAGGAGGAGCCAAAGAAAAAGGTCAAACGCTCCCTTGCCTGTCCCTCTGATACCTCTTCACTCCCTTTTTCTTTCACACACACACTCTAACACACACACACACACACACACACACAACTCCAACACACCCACGATGCTCCGAGTGCCGAGAGAGGAACCTACATGGTCCAGACAAACTGCAAGACACGGCCAATCAGCTAATGGGACGCTACAGAATGAGTTGCTGTGGAGGCAGGGTGGAGGAGGTGGCGTTATGGGGTGGATGGGAAGGGGGATGTACGGATGAAAGAGTAAATTGGATTAGAAAAGGAATGACGCAACAAAGGCAGTGGGTCCAGGAGAAGTAGGAGCTGGGCCGAGAGATTCTCCATTTTGTTTTGTGTATCCGACCATGTATCCATCTACTTTTGAAACGGGGGAGGCTGCTCTGTATCTAACTTTCCATCTGTATCCGTTTCCATATGCAAACCCATCTCCACACACACACACACACACACACACACACATACACACAAATGTGTTTTTCAAGCCATCTAACTGTCATCGGCAGACAGTACTGTAAGTAGTGTGGGTATAAAGGCC